>JADLZL010005322.1:0-125708 GCA_015844335.1 Chrysopogon serrulatus
GGTTTCTCTAACAATTTCCATGAGTTTTGGTTATTTATCAATTTTCGGGGACTGAACGAGAAAACATCGAGAAAAGAGGCATAACTACAAATCTACACCACGGAATTATCTGAAACTCAGGAATACACCAAACTACTCTAGAAGGATACAGAAGACACCAGAGCGAAGGAGAGGCGAAGCCACCTCCAGGTGGGGCCAGCCCAGCCCCCACCGCCAGGCCGGCCGGCCTCCCATGAGGGGAACCCTCTCCCCCCTTCTAGAATGTTCCTCCACCGCCTTTGAAGATCAATCTCAACCCTACGTGAAGTCGGTTTGATCAAACGACTGTCGTGCATCCCACCGGGCTATATAAGCGGAGCCAGACCTCCCCCTAGATTTCATTCCAATTCATTCAATACCTCATTCAAGTCATTCAAGGTTGAGCCAGTTGAAGATCAAGTCATCTAGAGCTTCAAGTTCTAGTTTCTCATAGCCTTCTAGTTCATAGTTTAGCATAGTTAGATCTAGATTAGAGGAAGTCAAGGCGCGTTAATCAGTCTTGGATTCCAGAAGTTGTCAAGAAGAGAAGAGTCTAGTACAGTTCTTAAGCTTTTCTTTCTTATTGTATTATCTGTGTTCATATGATATTTACTAGCAACATTGTTCTTCATCTTAGTTTAATTATTATATTCATTGTCTACTTCAATACATCTAGTTTAATTGGTTTGCTATTATATTCATGTACTGGTTCATATAGCGCTCATCTAGTTGATCATATGGTGAGTGGTAGGCAATATGTAGACATGGTGTCTAGATGCTTTGCTTATCTGCGGATATCTCCAGTTGTGCCGGGTAGTGAGGTGGATCGTGGGTGTGACAGACCCATTGAGTCCTTTGTAGGCCTTCCCCCGTACGGTGGATTGGTAGAGTGGGATTGTCAGGTTGAGTGGAGGTTCCTGTACTCATCTTTTCCTGTACATTGCTCCGATGTGTTTGGGAACTATAGTAGTATAACTTGACAATGATTTGTATATGTACTTGCACTAGTTGACGTAGTTTTGACATGTAGTTAAATACATAGGAGTTATTTCTCTATTACCTGATTAGACAACGCTGACATGATTAGAGTGCTATGCTGGATTAGTATCATTAGGAGATGACTGATTAATGGCTCATTATCGTTATTATAATCTTGTGACTTACCCCTGTTATGAGTAGAGTGTATGACATTGGTTACATCGTCTATTCAATGCATATACATATACATGTTATCAATACTATGAGTAGCTTCTTAGCAATGCCTTCCCAGTGGTAGAATATAAATGACAACCTAGTAATACTCTAGGTAAAATACTACAATGGTATAATTATTTGTCTGCTTGCAGAATTGTTCTTAGTTTATATTCATCTTTATTTATTTCTGCTTAGTCACATAAAATGGTAAGATTTAGTACCAGAGTTTATTCCTAGCTTTACAATTGGGGATGACAACCTAGTTTCATAGTTAGGAGTAAGGGTAAAGAGGCTAGTGGCTAGTTGCTAAAGGCAAGTTAATTAGTACCAACATTTCTAGTGTCATTGCGTGGGATAGAGATTTAGGATTTATTGCAGTGACGTTAGAAATGCCAACAAACATTTTTGGCGCTGTTGCCGGGGAAGGCTAATAAACTTAGGAAAAGTATTGATAACATATATGCATATTGAATAAGACTGATCACCCAATTGACCTCTAACTCAAACAAGCTTACCCTTGTTCTATTTTATTTGTATATCTTATGCAGGGTAATGAATGAATGAATGAACGGATTTGCTCTCCCAGATAATTACGTTGAAGATCCAGAGAGACTCTTACGAAGAAGGAAGTTTGCTGATATGAGGGACATCTTTGAATCACCATCAAGAACACCCTCCACCGAAGCTCAATCTTCAAGGAATCAAGCTCTAACATCTGAAGGAGAAGAATCAGAAGAATCAGGAAACTTAGCACCAGCCTTTGAAGTTATGGTTGAGAAGACACTACGCGAGTTCTCTGCTCCAACAACCGCCAACATCCGCACTGGATCAAATGTTAATATTGGTGACAATGGATTTGAATTCAAGCCTGCTCTTATCACTATGGTTCAAGCTAGTCAATTTTATGGAAAGGCTCATGAAGATGCAAGTGCACATTTACAACATTTTCTAGAGATTTGCAGCACCTTCACTATCAGAGGAGTATCAAGAGATGCTATTCTACTCCGCCTTTTCCCATTTTCACTTCTAGGAAAAGCAAAATAGTGGTTCTACAACAACAAAGAAACCAACACTACATGGGACAAATGCTCTACTGCTTTCCTAGTGAAGTTCTTTCCTACAGGCAAGACTAATGCTCTACGTGGGAAAATTTTAAGCTTTCATCAACAACATGATGAATCATTCACCGTGGCATGGGAACGTTTTTAAGATTATATTACAGAATGTCCTCATCATGGGATGGAGGATTGGCTACTTATGCAGACCTTTTATCATGGGCTAGTCTCTAGTACCCGTGAATCCATGGATGCTGCAGCTGGAGGAGCTTTCTTGTCACTTAAGCTCGCCGATGCAAACAGCACTTGTGGAGAAGATGGCCTCAAATCAGAGCTGGAATGAAGAACGTGTGCAACCCCACAAGAGAGGAGGAGGCATACATCATATTAAGGAGATTGACATGGTCACTGCAAAGCTAGACCTCATAATGAAGAAGCTCGACAGCAAAAGCAATGAGACTAGAGAAGTCATGCACATTGATGACTCCTGCATGACTTGTGAAGAATGTGGAGATATAGGACACTCAGGAACCAACTGCCCTACACTCCAAGAGGATGTGAACTTCATCAACAACAACGTCCTCAGCAAAATCAAGTATGGAATCAATCAAATCAACGGTGGAATCAACCCAATCCAGGATAGAACCAGCAAAGGCCCAACTACCAAGGTAACAACCAAGATAACAACAATTTCAACAGCAATCAACCACCTTTAAGAGAAGTGATTTCTAATCAGAATAAAGGTGTAGAAAATTTATCTAAGAAGGTAACATCCAATGATAAAGTACTAGAAAATATAAATACTAAAATGGATAGTCTAACCTCTCCTATTAAGAACCAGCTTAGCTTTAATAAAATGTTAGAATCACAATTAGCTCAGCTGGCGGCCGCTGTTCCATCGATCCATGAAGGTAAGATTCCTAGGCAACCCCTAGAGTCCGAAACCGTAAATCTTGTTGATATCCGTGCAGGTTACTACATAGAAGGATTGTCAGAAGGATGGAAGGATGAATCCATGACACTCAAGAGAGGAAATCCAGGAAGACCTATGATTCCCATCTCTATTGGACAACATGATTTCTCTGAAGTCGTCTGTGACCTTGGTGCTAGTGTCAACATCATGCCAAAGGTAATCTTTGATCGTATTTTTCCATAGGCAACTTTGTTGTACACGAATATGTTCTTACAGCTTGCAGATCAGACAGTTAAACACCCCAAGGAATCCTAGATGACATATGCATATGAGTGGGACAATCATATGTTCCAGTAGACTTTGTGGTTCTGAATACCGGCGAAGATCCGAAGAGTCCTATCATTCTAGGCCGACCATTCTTGAGTACTACAAAAGCAACCATCTATGTAGACAGTGCAACAATATGTTTCACCATCAAGGGCAATAAAGAGAAATTCAGTTTCAAAGATAGGGCCCTTGAAGATCCTATCAACACCTACTATCCAGAGAAGCCTATGTACAAAGAAGAAGTACAGAAGACCTGTCCAAAGGGAAAGAAGAAGAACAAGAAGCAAGAAGAAAAGAAGACACAGATAGTCAAAGTAATAGAATACAGACAGGGTCGTCATTCAGCTTTGCCAGTCTTAGCTAAAGATCCTGGTCTGCCATCGATAGAGTACACCATTGGACAGAGCTCTTTCTACTCAGCCGTTTGCGACACTGGATCAGAAGTCAACATAATGTCAAAAGAGGTATACAATATACTATTTAATGAACCTATCGACCCAACATATCTTTTGCAGCTGGCAGACAACACAACACGAATCCGGGAGGGACTAGCAAGAAACATCATGGTTAAGATCCACACCCACTCTGTCCCTACCGACTTTATGATCTTGGACATGGGAAAAGAAGATAAGACACCTATCATACTTGGAAGGCCATTCCTCAGCATCACCAAAGCTATCATCTACAATGGAACAGGCCAAGTCCACTTCCACTTCCTAGAGAAAAGGTACACTGCTATTTTAGAGATTATAACTCTCCTAGATTACCAGCTTTCACTAGGACCAAGAAAAGAAGCCAGCGCCGCGCCTTGAGAAGAAAAGTTGAGGAGGAGAAAGCAAAAGAAAAATCAACTACACCTGAAGAACATCCACAACCAACAAAAGTATAGAAAAAGAAGGAGATCCCCTCAACCGAATCATCAACATTAGAAGAGGCAACATCTGGATCCCCATCAGAATCCACTGAAGAACCCTCAACATGATGACCACAAGAAGTCTTGTTCGAATGACTTTAAACTCCGCACCCTTGCCATAAGGTAATAATGGTAGTTATCTAAGTACCTTTACTCTTTTGCATGTTTAAAAAAGAAAATAAAAATTCTTTACTGCTTTATTATAAAACTTTAAAAAGCTCCAAAGGATTAGGCTTATGGTTTACCCCGTAAGAATAGTCACAATGGTCGCACAAAAATAAATTTTCTTTTCTTTGCATTATAAATAGAAAAGCACAAAAATATAAGAATCATGCTACATATTCATATCTGCTTATAAGGATAATCAATTACTCATCTGGCTGACCGCTAACCCATTATCATATTCGAGCCTCGAATTTTGGTTTTCTTTTTAGAGTACACCTTTACAGGATTATACTATTAAGGAGTGAGACGGGACAGTGGGCCACCACTGCTAAGCTTACTCTAAAAGATCATTCAAGCGAAACATGGCAAACATCTAGCTTAGGGGAGGAGCATCCCCTAGTTATCAGGTAACTATACCTATGCGATTTATCGAGTCTGTCTTATAGTTATAAAATACCAAAAATATGTGGGCACATAAAGGTCCACGTTGATCTGTTGAGTCTTTTAAGAGTCTTTAGTTAAATAAAATCTGAAAAGCAATAAAAAGAAGTCTTAGTTAATTAGAGTGTGTCTAGAGTCAACTATGAACTAGAAATTTTGTCTTGGAGATGATGAATAGTTGCTTTGTTAGAATTCTTTCAAATACCTAGTTTTTAACCTTGAGTTCTCCTAAGTTTTGGACAATGATTGCTTTAACTTGATAATTTACTCTGAATCTGAAACTTGTGGAGTAATATGCTTGAGCTAAGTCTAGGTGATTGAAGGATATGATATAAGAGAGTCTGAGCTGCTATTTATCTTATTCCTAATGATGCTAAATTCTGGAGATTTATCTTTTGAAAATTTCAAACCCTTACATGATGAGCTCTTGTATGACAAAGTTGAATTCCTACCAAGGCCATATGATACATATTTAGATTAGGAAACCTTTGCTCATTTATGCTACTTGCTTTGCATTGAGTTTAGTCAGCCTTTATCGTATACTTAAGAGAGTCTTTTCATGCTTTTAAAATCAAGATCACTCACACACTCCATTCACATATGCATTACTCTTACCTTGAGAGTAAGCGCAACTATTTTCCACTTTTATCCATTTCCACCTCAAAATGTTTCTCCTACATTGGGAGAGAACACCTAAAAATATACATAAACCCATAGGACAGCCTTTGTTTATTTGCTCTAAGTTCTTTATTGTTATCTCTTCAATCAATTATTGTATCCAAGGATGCATGTGGCTATGCAAAAATAAGAAGGGAGTAAAAGATAGACAAGTGTCCCAGCATTAAAACAATGGGTACTCAGATGCCCATCTCCCAATGAAAAAAAGAAAAAGAGAGAATAAAGATAGCCCATGTTTTTCTGAGAAGTTTTGAAAATCTAAGAAAGAAGAGAGATTCATTCTGAAGAGGAAAAGTAGAATTAGAATTAGCCACCACATATACACCTATCCACCATATTCCACACACATGCACATCCTGATTTGATTGTGTGACTCGATTCTCTATAGATCCATTGTTTGACTTTACAATATATGAATTGCAAGTATGCTAATCTTTGTTTAATGCCACTCCAACAAACTCCACTATAATCCCTAGATTTAGGAAGGCATAACATCATGAATGCCTCAGTGAGATCTACAAATACCACATACTTTGAGAGACTGAGGGTGTCATGCAATTAAGCTATGAGTTTTTGTTGCGAAAACTTACAAAACTCTGGAATAATAGTTGAGTGAATAATTTGAGACATAGTGCTTGACTTGATTGTTCTGTCTTTCAATTACTCAAGACCCACGTGAAGGTTAAAAGCTCTACAGTTAAAGGTAATATGGGTGAGTTTGAAAGTTAGAGCAGTTTTGTCTAATCTAGAGAGAATTTTTGTTTGAAAACATATGTATCTGTTAGAATGAAAGCATAGTAGCAACTCCTGATCCAACTCTAGGTTTTGCTAAGGGACTAGCAAAAGGTAAGCTTGGGGGAGTTGTTGACGGTGGATAGCGTCAACATTTTATATATCGAAAGGCATGAAACACACATCAATATCTAGAAGGCTAGGGGTTTATCTAACAATTTCCACGAGTTTTGGTTATTTATCAATTTTTAGGGAATGAACCAGAAAACAGCGGAAAAGGGGCATAACTACAAATCTACACCACGGAATTATCCGAAACTCAGGAATACGCCAAACTACTCTAGAAGGATCCAGAAGACACCAGAGTGAAGGAGAGGCGAAGCCACCTCCAGGTGCCAGGCCGGCCGGCCTCCCATGAGGGGAACCCTCTCCCCCCTTCTGGAATGTTCCTCTACCACCTTTGAAGATCAATCTCAGCCCTACGTGAAGTCAGTTTGATCAAACGGCTATCGTGCATCCCACCGGGCTATATAAGTGGAGCCAGACCTCCCCCTAGATTTCATTCCAATTCATTCAATACCTCATTCAATCATTCAAGGTTGAGCCAGTTGAAGATCAAGTCATCTAGAGCTTCAAGTTCTAGTTCCTCATAGCCTTCTAGTTCATAGTTAGCATAGTTAGATCTAGATTAGAGGAAGTCAAGGCGTGTTAATCAGTCTTGGATTCTAGAAGTTATCAAGAAGAGAAGAGTCTGGTACAGTTCTTAAGCTTTTCTTTCTTATTGTATTATCTGCGTTCATATGATATTTACTAGCAACATTGCTCTTCATCTTAGTTTAATTATTATATTCATTATCTACTTCAATACATCTAGTTTAGTTGGTTTGCTATTATATTCATGCACTGGTTGGTTCGTATAGCGCTCATCTAGTTGATCATATGGTGAGTGGTAGGTAATATGTAGACATGGTGTCTAGATGCTTTGCTTATTTGTGGATATCCCCAGTTGTGTCGGGTAGTGAGGTAGATCGTGGGTGTGACAGACCCATTGAGTCCTTTGTAGGCCTTCCCCCGTACGGTGGATTGGTAGAGTGGGATTGTCAGGTTGAAAGGAGGTTCCTGTACTCATCTTTTCCTGTACATTGCTCCGATGTGTTTAGGAACTATAGTAGTATAACTTGACAATGATTTCTAGATGTACTTGCACTAGTTGACGTAGTTTTGATATGTAGTTAAATATATAGGAGTTATTTCTCTATTACCTGATTAGACAACGCTGACATGATTAGAGTGCTATGCTAGATTATTATCATTAGGAGATGACTGATTAATGGCTTGTTATCGTTATTATAATTATTATCATTATCTTATTTATCTTGTGACTTACCCCTGTTATGAGTAGAGTGTATGACATTGGTTATATCGTCTATTCAATGCATATACATATACATGTTATCAATACTATGAGTAGCTTCTTAGCAATGCCTTCCCAGTGGTAGAATATAAATGACAACCTGGTAATGCTCTAGGTAAAATGCTACAATGGTATAATTATCTATCTGCTTGCAGAATTATTTTTAGTTTATATTCATCTTTATTTATTTCTGCCTAGTCACATAAAATGATAAGATTTAGTACCAGAGTTTATTCCTAGCTTTACAATTGGGGATGGCAACCTAGTTTCATAGTTAGGAGTAAGGGTAAAGAGGCTAGTGGCTAGTTGCTAAAGGCAAATTAATTAGTTCCAACATTTCTAGTGTCATTGCGTGGGATAGAGATTTGAGATTTATTGCAGTGACGTTAGAAATGCCAACAGTGGCCAGGAACAATCTCCAAAGTTGCTCAACTCTGGCTCGCTGCTCCAACCATCTAGGTGGTGGCAACCACCAAGAATAATAAGCTCAATCACAGCAAGAATGCTCACTAGTGCCACTAGATGCTCAATCACTAGGCAAATGCACTAGAAGCTCTCCCAATCACTCTCTAGATCAATCAAGAGGCATGCAAAGTGAGGGAGTTGGTTTTCTTAGCTCTAGGGATGTCAAGTATGTCAAAGTGCTAAGAGAGACTTCCTAGAGCCAGCCAAGTCACTTATATAGGCGTCCCCAAGAACACCCAACCGTTACTCACAAAAACAGCCTATCCGCGCACTGACCGGACGAGGGTTAAGTGACGACCGGACGCGTCAACAGTGGCGTCCGTCGGCCACCAGAGAGGTCCAGAATGTGATTTTCTTGACCGGACGCGTCCTGTGCCACCTGACCAGACGCCCCGAGAGTCCGGTCCACACTCAGTGCCAAACACCTACTTCAGCTCGCTCGGCCGGACGCGGCACCGGAGCGTCCGGTCGCTAGCTTCCGGTCATCCCTAAAAACGCACCGGACGACACAGCCTGACCGGACGCGTCTGGTCCATACCAGGACGGCGTCCGATCACCTTTAAGTGACTCCTCTTCATCCGAAAACCTCCGAGTCCCGCCTCACGAACTCGGCGGGAGGGTTTTACACCCAAACCCCATCAACTCCTGCCCTTATGTGCCAACACAAAAGTGTCTCACCACTTGTGCACATGTGTTAGCATTTTCAAATGAATTTTGCAAGAGATTGTTAGCTCACTAGGTCACTAATGCATATGCAAAGTTATTGCTCACCTAGTGGCACTTAGATAACCGATATTGCGCGACATCGCCTCTCTTAATAGAACGGTTATCAATCCTAAACCTAGCCGTCAACTTCTCTATTCACCTACGACTGGCGAAATGGAAATGCCCTAGCATATACCTTTGCCTCTAGCTTTCCATTCCGCTCCTCTTCTTCCTTCATCTCCAAGGGTGGCACTTTTGGCCTCCACCATCACCTTGATTTCCACTCCACCACTTAGCTTGGACCTTTCCTTTCTCTAATGCTACACACTTAGCAATAGGGTTAGTCCTAGGTTTCATCAATTAGCCAAAACTAAACTAGGGCTTTCAATCTCCCCCTTTTTGATAATTGATGACAACCCCCATAAAGATATGAATTAAATTTAATTTTGGCTTTACACCACTTGTCCAAGCAATATGATCTTATGAAAAGAATTGGACAAGTCATGTAAAACATATTTAGTAGCTATGGCTCCCCCTACATGTGTGCTAAGAGTTTGAATTTAGAAGCTTTGCACACACGATGGATAAATCGGTTTTAGGAGAGTCATTTCTACCAAATTGATGCTAAGGTGTGTAGAATGGACCTTTGAAGCGTGATACCATCGGAGTGCACATCATGAACCATCCTTAGCACCAAATATAGCTAGAAACGTCAAATAGCTAGAAACCCCATGAGATCAATCATTAAAAGCACAGTTTCTAGATACCACTTGAAAATCACTAATGCTATTTCTAGCTAGAACCTATGCATGCTAGTGATCAACTTATCAATCAACATCTATACTAGCAAGCACCACACAAACAGGAGAGATACCACTTATTAGATAACAAGTTCTAAGTGCAATGCAAGCAATCATATGAATATGCACATTCAAATGCAATCAATCATGTTCATGAGCTTGCTCCCCCTACTTGTATGCTTTAAAATTTTGATCACTTTCCATTCTTCAATCTTCATCTTCTCTCCCCCTAAGTACCTTCATCGTTGCATTCTCTCCTCCTTGATGCATGTTATCTTTGTATTCTCTCCCCCTTTGTCATCAATGACCATAAAGGTGTATGATCATGCTTGATGTAGACTTAAAATTATTGAGGGAGCTTGGAGCAGAGAGATGATCACTTAAAGTTGGGGATCACTTGTATCCATAAACTTCCTTCTCTTGTGGTTCAAACTAGTAAACTTGCATAAGTAATCTAGCTCGGTTTGAACCAATGACAAGTTTCTTCACACATCTTTTAATGGTTATCTTATCAATGTTGAACTAGATCCTTTTTTGCTCATTAACTAGATCAAACACTAGGTTCACATTCTCATGAACAAGTCATATTTAGTCACTAGATCACACAAGACATAGAAGCAATAGTGACATAATATGTACTTAAAATCACTTTATTTTCACGAATGAGCCTAATAAACAAGAGATATCACTAGAGAATATCTATATGCTCTAATCATGTCCTTAGCAAATATGAATGCATCATACCACACAATTTCACCTTTGCTTTAGTCGAAGGAGAGGCATGTCATATAGTTGGGTGTGTATTCATTTCATGTTAGAGAAGTCAAGAATATTCAATTCATTTCTCAATGTGCAAAATCTCTTCTCATCAATGGCTTGGTAAAGATATCGGCAAGTTGATCATCGATGCCAACACTCTCAATAGAAATGTCCCCTTTTGCTTGGTGGTCTCTAATGAAGTGATGTCTTATGTCAATATGCTTTGTTCTTAAATTTTGAACCGGATTGGTGGCGATCTTCACGGTACTTTTATTGTCACATAGCAATGGCACTTGTCTAAATTTGATTCCAAAATCCTTTAATGTGGCCTTCATCCATAGTAATTAAGCACAACCACTTCCCGCACTAATGTACTCGGCTTCGGCGGTAGAGAGTGCAACACTATTTTGCTTCTTGGATGACCATGAGACAAGTGACCTTCCTAACAATTGGTATGTGTCACTAGTGCTCTTTCTATCCACCTTGCATCCGGCACAGTTGGAGTCCGAATATCCAATCAACTCAAAGTTTGACCCCTTGGGATACCACAATCTAACATTAGGTGTGTGCTTGAGATATCTCAATATCCTTTTGGTTGCCTTCAAATGACTTTCTCTTGGTGAAGCTTGAAACCTTATACACATGCACACACTAAACATGACATCCGACCTAGAAGCGGTCATATAGAGTAAGCTTCCAATCATAGACCGATACAACTTTTGATCTACCATGTTGCCACTTATATCCAAGTTAAGATGACCATTTGTTCCCACTGGAGTCCCAGTTGACTTTGTTTCTTCCATTCCAAACTTTTTCAACATATCCTTGATATACTTGCTTTGACTAACAAATGTGTCTTTCTTCAATTGCTTGATTTGTAGTCTAAGAAAGTAACTAAGCTCTCTAATCATAGACATCTCAAACTCCTTAGCCATCATTTCTCTAAACTCTTCACAAAAGTCTTGGTTGGTTGATCCAAAGATAATATCATCCACATAGATTTGCAATACAAACAAGTTATTTTAATTTTCTTGGTGAAGAGAGTGTTATCAACCTTTCCCATCTTGAACCCTTTGGAGATCAAGAAATCTCTCATACCATGCCCTTGGAGCTTGCTTCAAGCCATAGAGAGCCTTCTTTAACTTGCAGACATGGTTGGGCTTCTTGATATCTTCAAATCCCAGAGGTTGCTCATTGATGAATCCATTCAAGAAAGCACTTTTCACATCCATTTGATATAGCTTGATGTTGTGGGCACAAGCATAGGCTAATAAGATTCTAATTGCCTCTAATCTTGTAACTGGTGCATAAGTTTCTTCAAAGTCAAGACCTTCAACTTGAGTGTATTGTTGTGCTACCAATCTTGCTTTGTTTCTTATAACTATGCTATCTTGATCTTGCTTGTTTCAGAATACCCACTTGGTGCCAATGACATTGTAGTTCTTAGGACGCTCAACTAGTTCCCAAACTTAATTTCTTTCAAAGTTATTGAGCTCTCCATGCATGGCATTGACCCAATCACAATCCATCAAAGCTTCTTCTATCTTCTTTGGTTCTATGGATGAGACAAATGAAAAGTGTTCACAAAAGGATGCCAATCTTGATCTTGTTTGCACACCACTTCTAATGTCACCAACCACTTGATCTAGAGGATGATCTCTTGCAATATGAGTTGGTTGGAGAACATGAGGTTGAACACTTGAACTTGGTTGATCACTTGGTTGAGATGATGTACTAGCCACTTGATCTTGCACTTGAGAGTTACTAGCTTGAGTTTGAACTTGAGAGCCACTAGCTTGTACATTTGGAGATACAATCACTTGATCTTTGTCATCTTCAATATCCACCACTTGAGTTGGCCTAATATCCCCAACATCCATTTCCTTCATGGCTTGTATCAATTGAGTTCCTCTCACATCATTAAGATTCTCCTCCTTATCTTGTGAGCCTTTGGTTTCATCAAATTTAACATCATGCACTTCTTCAACTATGCCATGAGTGAGATTCTAAACTCTATATGCTTTGCTTGTAGTGGAGTAACCGAATAGGAATCCTTCATCACACTTCTTCTCAAACTTGCTCAATCGAGTGCCCTTCTTGAGAATGTAGCATTTGCATCCAAACACTCTAAAATATGCAATGTTGGGCTTTCTTCCATTCAACAACTCATATAGTGTCTTCTCTAGGAGCCTATGACAATAGAGCCTATTTGAGCAATAGTTGGCGGTATTGATTGCTTCAGCCCAAAATGAATCATCCACATTGTATTCACTCAACATTGATCTTGCCATGTCAATTAATATTCTATTCTTCCTTTCAACTAGCCCATTTGATTGAGGTGTGTACTTGGCCGAGAATTGATGCTTAATTCTAAAATCATCACACAGCCCTTCAATTCTTGTGTTCTTGAACTCACTACCATTATCATTTCTTACTTCTTGATTGATGTTTCAAACTCATTTTGGCTTCTCTTGACAAATGTCTTGAATGTGTCAAACACTTTACTCTTGTCGGCAAGAAAGAACACCCAAGTATATCTTGTGTAGTTATCCACTATCATAAATCCATATTTGTTTCCACATATGCTTTCATACTTGGTTGGGCCAAATAGATCCATGTGTAACAACTCAAATAGCTTGCTTGTGCTCATCATTCTCTTGTTAAGATGAGTGTTGTCTACTTGTTTGACCATTTGACATGAACTATATAGCTTGTCTTTCTCAAACACCACATCCTTCAATCCTCTAACTAGATCATACTTGATTAGCTGGTTGAGTTACTTCATGTCAATATGTCCAAGTCTTCTATGCCATAGCCATCCCATGCTTAATTTGAAGAACAAACATGTTGTCAATTGAGCTTCACTAGCATTGAAGTCCACAAGATAGAGATTCTCATATCTAAAGCCTTTAAATATCAAGTTGCTTCCATTAACACTCACTATTTCAACATCAAAAATGCATTTGAATTCAAGATCACACAATTGAGCCATGGACAAGAGATTGAAGTTGAGAGATTCCACTAGCAACACATTGGAGATGGACATATCATTTGTAATTGCAATCTTTCCCAACCCTTTCACCTTGTCTTTGCCGTTGTCACCAAAAGTAATACTATCAACACCATTGCCACTTATGAGATTGATTTGAACATTCTAGAATCCCCGGTCATATGTTGAGTGCACCCACTATCAATCACCCAATACCTTCCTCCGGCTTTGTAATTGACCTACAAAAGCAAATCAATTCTTCTTAGGTACCCAAACTTGCTTGGGTCCTCCAACGTTAGTCACTAAGCTTTTGGGCACCCAAATTGTCTTCTTCTTTGGGCCAACAATGGGAGCACCAATAAACTTAGCCTTCACACCATTTGCACCCTTGGTAAGCAAATAACAAGAATCAAAACGAATAGAGGATATGTTAGCATTTTTCTTGTTCTTGTAATATTGCTCTATATGCCCCACTTGCTTGCAACTAGAGCAAAAACGTCCATTGCCCTTCACAAAACTAGTCTTGTGAGTGACAAAAGCCGCCTTGCCATTCTTGGGGTATAGCCCAATCTCTCTTTGTTAAGAGAGAACCGTTGGCTACCCAAGCACTTTAGCAAGCGGGCATCTCCACCATAGGCCTTGCCTAAGGCATGAGTGAGCTCATTCACCTCTCTCTTGAGGGTCTCATTCTCCACCATAAGTGAGGCATCACAAGTGAAACCATCACTAATAGTAGATGTGGTATTATTTGAGCTACAAGAGGGGTTAGTAGGACCAACAACAATAGGAGTATAGAATGCTTCAAGAATATCACAAGTTACTTCTACGTTGTATGTGTCTAACATGCTCAATCTTAGCTTGATCAAAGAGAGAGGAGTGAGCCTTCTCAAGCTTAGTGTGAGCTTTCTCAAGCTTCTCATGGGCTTCGATTAGCCTCTCATGAGTAGCATTGAGCTCATCAAAGGATTGCTCAAGAGCTTTCTTGCTCTTGCGCAACTCTTTGCACTCCTTCCTCTTCTCCTCAATATAAGAGTGAGCATCTTGTAGCATAGTAATGAGGTCCTCCTTTGAGTACTCCTCATCATCATTACTCCCCCACTATCGCTCTCATCATCGGATTGTACCTTAGATGGCTTAGCCATTAAGCATATCGATGGACCATCAAAGAGTGAAGGCTTGTTGGAGATAGCAAGACTAGCAAGCGCCTTCTTCCTTGACTTCTTGTCATCTTCACTCTCATCATCACTATCACTTGATGAGGCATCATTATCTCATATGACACAATAAGATTGCCCCTTCTTCTTTTTGTACTCAAGCTTCTTGTCTTTCTTCTCATTCTTGTTCTTCTTTTCCTTCTTGTCCTTCTTCTTTCTCTTGTTCTCTTCATCACTATTATCATCACTATTTAGAGGATAATTGGCAATGAAGTGATCTTTGCTCTTGCACCTAAAGCATCTTTTGGTCTTGGTTGCATCTCTTCTCTTTCTTGCACTATAGCCCTTCTTCTTCATGAATTTACCAAACTTATGCACTAAGAGAGCCATTACTTCATCATCCACCTCACTTGAGCTTATGCTAGCTTCATCTTCACTTGAGCTTTGCTTCTTGCTCTTGCCCTTGTACTTTAAGGAGGTGGCCTTAAATGCCACAGTCTTCTTCTTCTTCTCTTCCTCTTGAGAGCCCCCTTCCCGTTCCACATGGTAGGTGTCATGTGTGATCATCTCACCTAGTACTTGATTAGAGGTCTTGGTGTCCAACCCTTCTCTCACCAACATTGTGACCAAGAACTCAAATCTTGATGGCAAGCTTCTTAGAAACTTGTGAGAGAAGTCCGCATTCTCCACCTTCTCACCCAAATTCTTCAAGTCATTGACAATAACTTGGAGGCGGTGAAACATCTCCGGCACACTCTCATCTTCTTGCATCTTGAAACTTGAGAGCTTGTCTTTAAGAATGTATAGCTTGGCACTCTTCACGGCTTTTGTGCCCTTATAGGTTTTCTCCAACCTTGTCCACACATCATGAGCTCTATGCAAATCTTTGATTTGCTCACACAACTTTGCTTCCAAAGCTTCATAGAGTGTGTCGATTGCAATGTCATTGAATTGTAGCTTCTCTTCTTCTCTTGATGTTGGATCGATTGGATCAATCACGGTAAAGTCCTTGTCCACAACCTGTGCACATATCTTTCTCTTCCAATGATTATAACCGGTGCCATCGAAGTGCGGTGGCTTCTCCACATGGTTGATATGGTTGATTTGAGCCATTTTAACACCGAAAGATGTTAAGCCTTAATCAATGGTGACCTCGGCTCTGATACCACTTGAAAGGTCCTAAATGCTAGGGGGGTGAATAGCCTAATAAAATTTCTACAAAACACTAAACAAACTGTTTAGTATAACAAATGGTGAAGCAAGTGTTGCGCTAGCCTAGAGGGGGTTGCAAGCCAACCTATCCAATTCTAGCAAACCTAATACATTAGGCACACTAAGAATGATGTCCTTAACAATCAAGCAATATTACACAACCTAATATGCTACTTTGCACAAAGGTAATCGCGAGGAGAGAAATCGAGGAATGCAAACCGTGCCTTCGGGATGTCGTACCAATCACCTTCTTGATCAACAATGAATATCCAAGGTGATGATCCAATCAATCAATGAGAAATCCAAATATGATCTCGATGGATCAATCCCAAATGAACACCAAATTTTTTACCGAGGTTCACATGCTTGCCAACACGCTACTCCTCGTTGTGATGGTACACTCACTTAGGATTTGGCGGTTAATTGGCACCACAACAAGCCTCCAACGGGCACCGCAAGAATCACCACAAAATGAGGGCAACACAAGTCACAAGCATTCCACTAGAGTACCTTTTGTGATCTCCCACAGGGATAAGGTCAAGAACCTCTTACAATCACCTCCAAAGTGGCCAAGAACAATCTCCAAGCTTGCTTAACTCTGATTCGCTACTCCAACTGTCTAGGTGGTGGCAACCACCAAGAGTAATAAGCTCAATCGTAGCAAGAACGCTCACTAGTGCCACTAGAGACTCAATCACTAGGCAAATGCACTAGAAGCTCTCCCAATCACTCTCTAGATCAATCAAGAGGCATGCAAAGTGAGGGAGTTGGTTTTCTTAGCTCTAGGGGATGTCAAGTATGTCAAAGTACCAAGAGAGATTCCCTAGAGCCGGCCAAGTCACTTATATAGGTGTCCCCAAGAACACCCAAATGTTACTCACAAAAACTGCGCACTGACCGGACGCGGGTTAAGTGGCAACCGGATGCGTCAACAGTGGTGTCCGGTCGGCCACCAGAGAGGTCCAGAATGTGATTTTCTTGATCAGGACGTGTAACACCCCTGGTGTTACACGCTTAACCTCTTGCCAAATCCTTTCATAATCATTGTGATTTTGTGATAATGCATGTGTTGTGATGTGTAGATGATTGTTGGTAGCCTGGAAATGTCAATAAAGTTATTAAATAAAAGTTGATCGCGATTCCTTTTTTTTTATATATCACTTAAGGTTTAAAACCAATTTGTTATTGAGTAAGAATAATATAGAATGTGTAGGTGTCACCCAAATAAGTTTGAAGCATAATCTTTGTAGATGACAATGCAACTTGTTCCGTGGAAAAATAACTGTGTTAGCTAGTTTTTCAAATAGCCTAGAAATGCAACTTAAATTAAAGCTCAGCCAAGACTTGGCATTATCTGGAGGCAGCCTGACAATGCTAAGTTTAGGTTTAATTTCTGAGAAATCTAGTGAAGCATTGTTGGTGTGTTATGGCTTGATTCAGTAGTTAGAGGTTCCCTCCTCGGCATAGTGTAATTGGTTTGGCGTCGAGCTCGCTGGATCAGTTTGTGTGCGTGCTTTAAAAACCGTGCACGAGCTCTGTTCTTGTCCGTTGGTCGGCTGACCACGGTCACCGCGTCAGCGTTCGTCGCGGCCTGGCTGTGGCGGGTACCGCCCGGCCAGCTGCTGCTTGCCGTGCGCCTGCCGAGCCGCGCCGTGGTTACCTCGCTGCCACACAGCCTCGCCGTAGAGCCTCCGCGCTGCTGTTGCCTTGCTTGACCGCTGCGCGGCGCCGTCGCTGCCTCGCCATGCGGATCGGTCGCCGCGCTGCCGCTGCTGTTGCGTGCCACGTCGGCGCCACAGTGTCGCCGCCATTGCTATTTGTTTGACCCGATCACAGTGCCGACGAGACGCTTCTCTGCCGGCTTGTCGTCGTCTAGCTTGTGAGCTCGTGAATGTACCCCCTTCTCGGTCCTGTCCTGTGATTGGCATGGCCGAGCTCATCATCGCCGCGCCACTGTTGGCGTTGACGCCGGCGCCTGTGTGCACGTGGCCGTGTCGTCGCTGCTCTGTGCTTAAGGACGAGTGCCATCCCCTCCGTTGTCGCCCCTGTCCCTCCCTCATTGTTTTACCTGCGGCTGCATCACTTCGCTATATGAAGCCCACCCACCGAGCGCTCTCTCTTCCGCCTCTCTCCAAAATTCGCGCAGTACCGGGCAAGGCAATCCAATTGCTCGTATCCGTGGCCCTATAGGGTAGTGAGCTTCGCACCAGAACCAAATAAAGCTATACTCGTGCGCTAGGCACGCTCAATTGCGCGAAGTCGCCGCCGCCGGTCTGTTTTGTCGCCGTGCAGAGCAAGCCAGGGAGGTAAGCCGTGTTGGTCAATTACCGTTCGATTGGTGGCACCTCGAAGCGCATTGATCTCCTAGTGCCCGTGCTTCCTCGGGAGGGGGGCGACGCGTCGTCGGTGAAGGGCTGGCGGGGGGTGGTGTCCATTCCGAACGCCGTCGTCCCTCGCGGGTCATGCATGGCCAGTCTCTCTCGGCCTTCTCCGACCCCAACCGACATCGCCACCACGTCCGTGGTAACCCCCAGTGCTCATGCGCCCTTTTACTCTCGTTCGGTAAATTAAACATGACCGTCGGAACAGCCGCGCCGCTGCCGTGGACCGCGGTCGCGCCGCCGCCATGGCCCGAAGCTTCGCGCTGCTCCTCTAGTCACGCTAGGGTGTCCTAGGCGTGCGCGCGAAGTCCTAGGGTAGGTCGCGCCGAGTCTCGGGCGGCTGCGGAAGGGGCCTCCGGTGGCTGGCCGAGCCGCCGTTGCCGTGCGCCACGTCGCACAGCGCGTACCGCCGTCGAGGACCTTCCCTTTGTAAAGATGGTAAGATCCGGGGTGCTAGATGTAAACCCCGAGCCTATAGAAATAGTGCCGTATAGTGCCTCACGATTTCTTAAAAGATCGGGGGGTTTTCTGCAAGAATGCCAGCGCGCGGGCTTTTCCCCCGCCGCGGGCCGTGTCTCCAGCGCGTGGGCTGAGCCCAGTTGGGCCGCTCTGGGCAGTTTGCCCTTTTCTTTTTCGCAAGGAATTAGAAATGGCTTTTTTCTTTTAATATCTGAGCTGAGCTTTGCTAAATCATAGAAAATAGAATATGAGCCCAAAAATAGTGAAACCAATTTTGTTAGCTTTCTAAAATCATGATCTATCTGTTGGTGTAGTTTGTTCGTGCAGTCCAGTTACTTTTACAGTAGGTATTTAATTATTCTGGTGTGTCTTTCCTTAATATATTAAATTAGAGAATGATTTACTATGGCAACTAGGTGATAGCTTTGGCTCCAAGCTTCATGCAGTAGTCTCATTGTATTATTATGTGCTCTCTGTAATTTTTGTAGCCCTAGCGTAGTTGGTTAAATAAGGTAGCTAAGATACACCTAGTTAGAAATATAATAAAATAGTTAGAGAGTAGTTAGTGCTTGCCATGAAATAACGTTTCCGGATTTTGACACCTAGCCAATCGTGTTAGTCATTAGAGCTAGCTGTAGTTTAGTTTTGCATGCTTTCTTTTTAAGAGTTGTTGTTGCCTTGTTCTTTGATTGTGTGATATGTATTCTCCTTGCATTCATACGCTGCACCGTTGCATATCATAATAGGAACGATGATGGACAGATGCAACCGAAGAACTTGGTATTCTACTTGGATGATGGTGTCATGGTGGACTTGCTATGAGGATTGGAATACTAACTTTGGTTATCTTTGGTTATCTTTTACCCAGGCAAGCCCCGGTTCATAACCCCTACCATTCTGCACTTTATAATATTTGTTTGTGCATTAAGTTTTGAGGAATTGGAATGAAACCCACCTGCATAAATATCCTTATCCTATGAGTCTTACTAGTATGACAGGATCGTGTAGACTTGCTATGCTACAGGTTGCCGGTAGAAGTCGAGTGATTCCCTGTCACTCGCGAGAGATAGGTTTATTATTACTATCATATTACCATCACATGGATTATATGTTGTTAATAAATGGAGACCGGACGGGGATCGTATCATGGACCGAGGATGGACGGTGTTTTCGGGTTTGTTGGGCAACAGAGCGAGGCTCGTTGCGTTTTTTTGTCCCGCCCGTGTCAATTAAGGACCGATCGTTGCTAAAGGGTTGAAGGTTAAGTCACAGATCTCCTTATCCCGAACACATACTTGTGTATGGGCGCTCGGAAGGCTTGCTCTCTCTCTTGTCTTGGGTTCCAGCTTCATTCGGACCGGCTGTTTAGGGTGGTGTATATGTGTGTTTTCTTTTTGGGTTGGAGGTCCTTGCACCACATTACGGCTAGGCCGGGAATGTTGGGGGCTTGGAGTCCCAGTTGGACGGGGACCTGGAGCCCCGGGCAAGAGAAAGCAAGTTGTTCTTGTCTGTGTCGAGGATGCAGGCAAGGAGTGTGTCTCGGGGTACCCAGCTGGGCACATTGATTCGCGAATCGCCGTTCTTGAACGGTAACGACGAGGGCTTTGTTCTGGCAGCGTAGTAAAAACTGGAATTTGGAAGACGGATAAAAGATTTTGATTGCTTATCACCTGCTTGAAAGTAGTTCAGGTGCTTATCTAGAATGGTTAGTTAATGAAGTAATATTGACTGCAAAAATTTGAATATAAGGATGCACTTTTAGTAATGCTTTCCTGCAAGCATAAACCTACAAGCCAAATAGCCTTGCATATCCTTAGAGTCATTTCATTTCCTCCCTGTCGGGTAAGTCTTCTTTGAGTACAATTGAGTACTGGGGATTTATTTTCCCCCATTTGGGGAAGCAGTGGATGCTAGCCGCCGACTCTCTGTGTGGGAATACCTCCCGGTGGGCTCGGTGAGGAATTCCAATTACGCCGCGATAATAGACTTATTTCTAATCTTCATCAAATGATTTTATAAAGAAAAGTTCTATAACATTATCATCATGCTAAAGGGTTAGACATGTAATTGAATAAATATTTATTTCCGCTGTAATAATAATTGGGTATTACCAGATACACCATGCAAGATTAAAATGAATCAACTTTCATTTTTTTGCTACACTATTATTATTCATCGCTGTTACAATCGATAAGTCATACTCGATCATATGTCAATTTGAGATACAAGAAATACAAGTTTGTTGTAAGCTTTATTCCCTTATTTGTGATCCTGCTGAAAACTGTGGAGATTCGAGTTCTCCCGTTGGGTGTGCTCGACAGAATCGATTAAATTAGTGCGCTCCCTTGAGTACTTAGTGTCTAATGGAAGACAAGTACTCTTGTGAGTGTAATAATTTAGGCGGTTCTGCCACAAGTGGTATCAGAGCATAAATAAGCGAATAAAGCTACGCAACCCCTTTCTAATTAAAATTTGACAACAAAATCCTTTCAAAAAGTTAGGGCGGTTGCATACGAAGTATATAAGTAGCCCTATTACTATGGTTATGTATCTAGGATAGATGGCACTCTGCTGACTTAGATAGGTCTAATCCTATCATCTGCAGGTACACTAACTCTCGAGTATAGTTCGATAGTAATCGACTAGTTATAGAGAGCAAACGATGTGCCAAAAGCTGAGAACGGTTGCTCTATAAATGGCAACAGTGTGAGGACGGTTTAGGACGTGCATTCATGCATACCCTGTTTGTGCATTGTGGTGGTAGTCGGTGTAGGCCTATTCCTCTGGAAATCTGTTAGGTTTAGTTAAAACCTTCAGTGATCTTCACCTTAAGACCTCAGGTTCGTGTCAGGCAAGTTTCAAGCAAAGCTATCAACTCAGATGCAAGATAATCTCCCCGTGGGATGAGGTGCAGATACTGTTGTTAGTCAGTTGTGGATGTCTCAAGTGGAACATTTGATGCCCTCCTAATTTATTTCCATCCTCGGATATTGATCCCTAGTCCTTCATCCTCCGAAGGAGACTCCTTGTTATACCCCTGCTACTTCTAATAACCTTGTTTCCTTACGGGTATGACTTGTAATGGTATTTTGGTTAATGACTTATGGTGCCGCGACGAAACCGAGGGTCTCCTGTGGAACAGCTGCCACATGGGTGCGCTACTTGGCACGCGCTGGTATCGAGGTCCTTGACTAAGGTCCATTACAGGTTCATACTTCTACTCCTCCTTGAAACAAAATACTTACTTTGAAAATAACCTTGTGTTCTGATGAGAAATCCACAAATGGTTAATGGGGGAAATGCACTAAAACAATATGAGAAGCTTTTATGTTGAAAAGGAGAAGACAGAGAAAAACAAGAGAAAAGCAGATTAAGGCTTTGTGGCACCCATACCGATGTTCTATCATCGTCGACCTACCTTCAGCTGTAGGGTCATGTTTGGCTTCGTTGCTTGTTCCTGTCTTCCTCTTTAATGCGTTCGTATCGCGTCCTTCGACACCTTGCTTGGCCTTAGTCAATTTCTTGTCTCACATCTCGGGAGTTACGCCTTGCCTTCCTCGAGTGTAATGCCGCAACCACGCCGCCCAAGCCGTCGCTACTGGCGTACCTGCGCCGTAGCCCACCTATTGCTCTGTCCCAATCACTTTGTAGCCACCCATCATGTTTTTCTTTTTCCTAGCAGTCTAGCTGTAGATAGTCAACTCCTCGGGAAGAACCCCATCAAGCTTCTACAAGAGGGCCACACTCAGTGTCTTCTACACACCACCTCGCCAAACCTTGTCAAACCTTATTCCCCTTAATCATAAACTCATGGCCTCGCAAGAACCACCATGCCCTTGCCTTCCAACCACCAATCCTCCTAACCCGCCCACAGGGCTGGAAGGAGTTTGGGCCACCAGCACTTGTGAGGATGTAGAGGGATTTCCCAAGCTTCTCTATACCACCACCAAGTGGCTGGGTATCCAAGATCGCCCCCACTATGAAGGCCGAGAGTTTGAGGAGCATGGCACCGAGCGGTGTGAGGTTCTGCTCACGTTGGGAAGAGTGAGAACTCTCCCCGCGAAAGATGGATGGAGCGCCACCACCGTTGGTTTTCGCTTCTTCGACACCTATCAAGGCGTGGCTCGTAAAAGCTCTGCGCCTCCCCGTGTCGATCTATGGAGATTCTCTCGCCTGCACTCCCATGAGGTTCTTTCCACCTACGGATCGGGACTCTCCATTTTGGAAGGCCCGTATGGAGATCCCTGCAAAGGCACCAACGGGGGCGATCGACCCCACCGTGGTATCTCTAGCCATGTATCCGTTTGGCCCCTGGATGAGCACCATGATCTGCTGGCCTCGAAGTTGAGGAAGTGTATCACCCGAGCCGAGGAGGCCGAGCTCTTCATCCGGAAGCTCCATGTGAGCCTTGCCATGACACGTGCTCAAGCCGCCACCGCCGAAAGTCGTGAGACCGCCATTCTTTGAAGCATTGCAGGAGGTGAGAGACCGTTATGCCGGGCCGAGAGATGCCTACCTCGTCACCCCGAGACCAGCGGAGGACTCCTGCGTCGATGGACAACAACCCCGCATCCGGGAGGGGATACTGTTTATCCCCCGGGAGGCGGAGAGGCATGTGCCACCACTGCCGCCCCCGCCACCCACTCCCGTGGAGGCCTCTCGAGGATGAGTCTCCTCCTTCCCCGCACCCACTGGCCCCACCGAAGAGGCTCGGGGAAAGCGGTCGTGAAGCCCTCTGCCTCGATGAAGTAGACTAGTTGCCTGTGGTGATGTACCATGGTTTCGTTGAACGTGTCCTTGCCTTCTCCAGATGTTGCTCTCCTTCCGTTGTACCCCTTTTGTTGTACCCCGAAGCAGTATGTTTGTCGTGCAGCCTAGTCTAGTGTGGTGTGCGGTTTCTAAACGTATATCTCATTTCCTGCGATAAATTTGTTATGCTTGGTTAATGATGTTTGTTAAACGTGGTTGATCAAAATGGTTAGGTAATCACCTTAGTTTTTGCGTATCGTTAAGCTTTTAGTACAGTTTTAGACCTGTGCTAGATGTTTGTTGCCATCCTCTTTTTCCTGTACAATTGATGCCCGTGTCTTCTGTTTTCACGCCCATACCGATTTCCCCTCTCTTTTTCCTCGGTCGCTTACACGCCACCATGTCGCGCGAACCTGGTACCTTCTCTCTCTTCCTCTTTTTCCTCGGGTTCGCTGAAGTATCTCTTTTCTTCGACATCATCGCGTGCGTGTTTGATATCGACCCCACTCCGTTGTCCCTCCTTCCTCTTCCCGCCCACTCCACAGTCACTTCTAGATTGTGCCGCTCTTTGCGCCCCTTCTGCTTCCCCTGTTTCTGCTATAAAAGCCCTGGCATACCCTCTCCTTCCACAACCCTCAGGGAGTGTTTGTACAATCAAGCTGTTCTGCCTGAGCCTTAGAAGGAAGGTGGTAAGCCGGAGATAGAAGCGTGGTTGAGAAGAAAAGAAGGACTAGTTTCTTCAGGGGTTCATCCCAAGTTAGTAGATGGTCATGGGGATTACCGTATTTGACTATGATATTCCTTGTTTCTGGCTCTGCTGGACCTATGCTATGGTCTGGATCATCGTCATCCTGTCGTACCTTCATTTTCCCCGTTTCGCTCGGCTGTTAGATTGAAGGGTTGAGTGTGCCGAGCTGCATCCATCATGTAAACCCCTGTATCCAGTTCAATGCAACGAAACCGTGTTTTCTCGTTCTCTTTATCACTCCGAATCTCGGGACGAAATTCTTTTTAAGGGGGGTAGAATGTAACACCCCTGGTGTTACACGCTTAACCTCTTGCCAAATCCTTTCATAATCATTGTGATTTTGTGATAATGCATTGTGATGTGTAGATGATTGTTGGTAGCTTGGAAATGTCAATAAAGTTATTAAATAAAAGTTGATCGCGATTCCTTTTTTTTTATATATCACTTAAGGTTTAAAACCAATTTGTTATTGAGTAAGAATAATATAGAATGTGTAGGTGTCACCCAAATAAGTTTGAAGCATAATCTTTGTAGATGACAATGCAACTTGTTCCGTGGAAAAATAACGTGTTAGCTAGTTTTTCAAATAGCCTAGAAATGCAACTTAAATTAAAGCTCACCAAGACTTGGCATTATTCTGAGGAGGCAGCCCGACAATGCTAAGTTTAGGTTTAATTTCTGAGAAATCTAGTGAAGCATTGTTGGTGTGTTATGGCTTGATTCAGTAGTTAGAGGTTCCCTCCTCGGCATAGTGTAATTGGTTTGGCGCCGAGTCATTTGGATCGCTTTGTGTGCGTGCTTTAAAAACCGTGCACGAGCTCTTTTTCTTGTCCGTTGGTCGGCCGACCACGGTCATTTCGCGTTCGCCGCGGCTTTGGGCGTGGCCGGGTACCGCCCGGCATTTTGCTTGCCTTGCGCGCCGCCGAGCCGCGCCGTGGTTACCTCGCGCCGCCACGCAGCTTCGCCAGAGCCTCCAAGGCTGTTGCCTTTGCTTGACATTGCCGCGGCGCCGCCGCCGCCTCGCCATGGATCGGTCGCCGCGCTGCCGCTGCTGTTGCGTGCCACGTCGCGCCACACGTTGTCGCCGCCATTGCTATTTGTTTGACCCGATCACAGTGCCGACGAGGCGCTTCTCCGCCGGCTTGTCGCCGTCTAGCTTGTGAGCTCGTGAATGTACCCCCTTCTCGGCCCCTGCCCCCGTGATTGGCATGGCCGAGCTCATCATCGCCGGCGCCATCGTTGGCGTTGACGCCGGCGCCTGTGTGCACGCGGGCCGTCGTCGCCGCTGCTCATTAGCTTAAGGACGAGTGCCATCCCCTCCGTTGTCGCCCCCTGTCCCTCCCTCATTGTTTTACTCGGCGGGCTGCATCACTTCGCTATATGAAGCCCACCCACCGAGCGCTCTCTCTTCCGCCTCTCTCCAAAATTCGCGCAGTACCGGGCAAGGCAATCCAATTGCTCGTATCCGTGGCCCTATAGGGTAGTGAGCTTCGCACCAGAACCAAATAAAGCTATACTCGTGCGCTAGGCACGCTCAATTGCGCGAAGTCGCCGCCGCCGGTCTGTTTTGTCGCCGTGCAGAGCAAGCCGGGGAGGTAAGCCGTGTTGGTCAATTACCGTTCGATTGGTGGCACCTCTGAGCGCGCATTGATCTCCTAGTGCCCGTGCTTCCTCAGGAGGGGCCAGACACGTCGTCGGTGAAGGACTGGCAGGGTGGTGTCCATTCCGGAACGCCGTCGTCCTCGCGGGTCATGCATGGCCAGTCTCTCTCGGCCTTCTCCGACCCCAACCGACATCGCCACCACGTCCGTGGTAACCCCCTGGTGCTCATGCGCCCTTTTACTCTCGTTCGTCGTCGCTTATGACCGTCGGAACGGCCGCGCCGCTGCCGTGGACCGCGCGGTCGCGCCGCCGCCATGGCCAGTAAGCTCGCGCTGCTCCTCTAGTCACGCTAGGGTGTCCTGCGCCGGGGTCCTAGGGTAGGTTGTCTCGCGGCTGCCGGAAGGGCCTCCGGTGGCTGGCCGAGCCGCCCGTTGCCGTGCGCCACGTCGCACAGCGTACATGCCGTCGAGGACCTTCCCTTTGTAAAGATGGTAAGATCCGGGGTGCTAGATGTAAACCCCCGAGCCTATAGAAATAGTGCCGTATAGTGCCTCACGATTTCTTAAAAGATCGGGGGTTTTTTCGCAAGAATGCCGCCGGCGGGCTTTTCCCCCCGCCAAGGGCCGTGTCTCGTAGCGTGGGCTGAGTTGGGCCATTTGGGCAGTTTGCCCTTTTCTTTTTCGCAAGGAATTAGAAATGGCTTTTTTTCTTTTAATATATCGGTGAGCCGAGCTTTGCTAAATCATAGAAAATAGAATATGAGCCCAAAAATAGTGAAACCAATTTTGTTAGCTTTCTAAAATCATGATCTATCTGTTGGTGTAGTTTGTTCGTGCAGTCCAGTTACTTTTTGCAGTAGGTATTTAATTATTCGGTGTGTCTTTCCTTAATATATTAAATTAGAGAATGATTTACTATGGCAACTAGGTGATAGCTTTGGCTCCAAGCTTCATGCAGTAGTCTCATTGTATTATTATGTGCTCTCTGTAATTTTTGTAGCCCTAGCGTAGTTGGTTAAATAAGGTAGCTAAGATACACCTAGTTAGAAATATAATAAAATAGTTAGAGAGTAGTTAGTGCTTGCCATGAAATAACGTTTCCGGATTTTGACACCTAGCCAATCGTGTTAGTCATTAGAGCTAGCTGTAGTTTAGTTTTGCATGCTTTCTTTTTTAAGAGTTGTTGTTGCCTTGTTCTTTGATTGTGTGATATGTATTCTCCTTGCATTCATACGCTGCACCGTTGCATATCATAATAGGAACGATGATGGACAGATGCAACCGAAGAACTTGGTATTCTACTTGGATGATGGTGTCATGGTGGACTTGCTATGAGGACTGGAATACTAACTTTGGTTATCTTTGGTTATCTTTTACCCGTGCAAGCCCCGGTTCATAACCCCTACCATTCTGCACTTTATAATATTTGTTTGTGCATTAAGTTTTGAGGAATTGGAATGAAACCCACCTGCATAAATATATCCTTATCCTATGAGTCTTACTAGTATGACAGGATCGTGTAGACTTGCTATGCTACAAGGTTGGTTGCGGTAGAAGTCGAGTGATTCCCCTCGTCACTCGCGAGAGATAGGTTTATTATTACTATCATATTACCATCACATGGATTATATGTTGTTAATAAATGGAGACCGGACGGGACTGTATCATGGACCGAGGATGGACGGTGTTTTTGGGTTTGTTGGGGCAATGAGCGAGGCTCGGGTTGCGTTTTGTCCCGCCCGTGTCAATTAAGGACCGATCGTTGCTAAAGGGTTGAAGGTTAAGTCACAGATCTCCTTATCCCGAACACATACTTGTGTATAGGCGCTCGGAAGGCTTGCTCTCTCTCTTGTCTTGGGTTCCGGCTTCATCCGGACCATTTGTTTAGGGTGGTGTATATGTGTGTTTTTCTTTTTGGGTTGGAGGTCCTTGCACCACATTATGGCTAGGCCGGGAATGTTGGGGGCTTGAGTCCCAGTTGGACGGGGACACTGGAGCCCCGGGCAAGAGAAAGCAAGTTGTTCTTGTGCGTGTCGAGGATGCAGGCAAGGAGTGTGTCTCGGGTACCCAATTTGGGCACATTGATTCGCGAATCGCCGTTCTTGAACGGTAACGACGAGGGCTTTGTTCGGGCAAAGGTAGTAAAACCGGAATTTGGAAGACGGATAAAAGATTTTGATTGCTTATCACCGCTTGAAAGTAGTTCGGTGCTTATCTAGAATGGTTAGTTAACGAAGTAATATTGACTGCAAAAATTTGAATATAAGGATGCACTTTTAGTAATGCTTTCCTGCAAGCATAAACCTACAAGCCAAATAGCCTTGCATATCCTTGGAGTCATTTCATTTCCTCCTGTCGGGTAAGTCTTGCCGAGTACAATTGAGTACTCGGGGATTTATTTTCCCCCATTGCGGGGAAACAGTGTGGATGCTAGCTGGCCGACTCGTGTGGGAATACCTCCCGGTGGGCTCGGTGAGGAATTCCAATTACGCCGCGATAATAGACTTATTTCTAATCTTCATCAAATGATTTTATAAAGAAAAGTTCTATAACATTATCATCATGCTAAAGGGTTAGACATGTAATTGAATAAATATTTATTTCATTTGTAATAATAATTGGGTATTACCAGATACACCATGCAAGATTAAAATGAATCAACTTTCATTTTTGCTACACTATTATTATTCATCTGCTGTTACAATCGATAAGTCATACTCTGATCATATGTCAATTTGAGATACAAGAAATACAAGTTTGTTGTAAGCTTTATTCCCTTATTTGTGATCCTGCTGAAAACTGTGGAGATTCGAGTTCTCCCGTTGGGTGTGCTCGATGTAATCGATTAAATTAGTGCGCTCCCTTGAGTACTTAGTGTCTAATGGAAGACAAGTACTCTTGTGAGTGTAATAATTTAGGCGGTTCTGCCACAGGACGTGTCCTGTGCCACCTAACCGGACGCCCCGAGAGTCCGGTCCACACTCAGTGCCAGACACCTGCTTCAGCTTGCTCGACCGGACGCAGCACCAGAGCGTCCGGTCACCAGCTTCCGGTCATCCCTGAAAACGCACCGGACGACACAGCCTGACCGAACGCGTCCGGTCCATACCAGGACAGCGTTCGGTCACCTCTGAGTGACACCTCTTCATCCAAAAACCTCCGAGTCCTGCCTCACGAACTCGGCAGGAGGGTTTTACACCCAAACCCCATCAACTCCTGCCCTTATGTGCCAACATAAAAGTGTCACTAGGTCACTAATGCATATGCAAAGTTATTGCTCACCTAGTGGCACTTAGATAACCGATATTACGCGACATTTCCCCTCTTAATAGAACGGTTATCGATCCTAAACCCGGCCGTCAACTTCTCTACTCACCTACAGCCGGCGAAATGGAAATGCCCTAGCATATACCTTTGCCTCTAGCTTTCCATTCCGCTCCTCTTCTTTCTTCATCTCCAAGAGTGGCACTTGATCATCTCTGCCCTCCACCATCACCTTGATTTCCACTCCACCACTTGGCTTGGACCTTTCCTTTCTCTAATGCTACACACTTAGCAATAGGGTTAGTCCTAGGTTTCATCAATTAGCCAAAACCAAACTAGGGCTTTCAGCAGGGGAGTTTGAGCAAAGAGACAGAAAGCTCACCAAAATAGGAGAAGAGACGACCTCCTAGCGATGACTTAGGTAGAGGTGATGGAGTGGCGATCACGTGTTCGTCGACTTCATTGCCGTCGAAGTTAGGGGCTGAGATATGCCATGGGAGTGACCAAGGTACAGTGCAGGTAGATGGATGCGAAGAGACGCCAGATTGAATAAAGTAATCCCACATGGAAAGAAAGCGCCGAGGGGGGAAGGATTGGAGGGCCCACTTGTCATAGATGTTGAGCATCGATGGAAACTAGAAGGAGCTAAAATCTGGCGATCAGCTTCCCCTAACATCGCCTGGCACGTAAGTCGAGGGCAACTACTATAATTATGCCCAAAACCTTAGCAGGTCCAGCAGCGTAAAGGAGTTGGGCCATTGGGCCTCAAAGAATCTTGGGCCGCACCATGGGATTTAATTGAAGGAAGCAGGGCCGGGCATTTTCCCAAAATGCCGGCAAAAATGGTGTTGAAGTCGACGCGACAACTTCGCTTCAAAATTAAGATGCTTAAAGACCGAGCGGCGAGAAAGATGGGAATTCAAACCTGGACCAGACCGTTGTGGTGCCCTACCGTGGTTCACCGGAATGGAATTTGCACCAGTTAGGTTGACCATCGCGGGTCAAGTTTTCTTTCTCACCGTGGTCCATTGATCCTCTTCCTCGATCAGCCAGCGATGGAATTCAGTCTGAAAATCAGGGCTGCCACCATGCCAGAGGTGGAAAAATAGCCTGAACTAAGCACACTCAAAAGAACAAAACTTGACAACATGAAAACCAATCACCGGAGAAGCAACCGAGAAGCAGAAAACTCGATCCGCTAAGGGGAGAACACGAAAGTGTGCAACCACACCACCAAGAACTGATTGCAAAATAGTAGCCACTTAGGGACCAGATAACCAGAATTTTTATCGACCAAACGAAACCACAAGGAAGAAATCCGGCGAGGGGGAGGAGGGGTCAAGTCTAATCGAACACCCAAAGCGACGGCAAAGCTCAGAGTCGACTACCCGCCCTGGCCGAAGACTGAGCTCAGGGAGTTCCATAGGGAGGAACGATCAGAGGCTGCCATGGATTCCAAACGGAGAGAACCTCAAGATTGCCGAGAACGCCATTTCACTTCGGAGACTTTGAGTTTGGTACGCGCATGTCTCTACACGGTTGAGTCCGACCTAGAGTCCAAGGTGGCCTGCATACCATATATGCCTAGGGCATGTGTGCCCAAGAGATTAGATTGAATTTTATTGGTGGAGTTTATCCCTTGTCGAGCCGCCGCTCGAGAACCCTAGCTGGATGATTGATCCGGATCCTTCGATGGATTTGCGTGGAGTGCATGATCGAGCTGCTACAGCTTGGGTATGTCCCTTAGAATCTTAGAGTTCCCTCTCTTCTGATCATGGTTCATCATGACCGTGGGTAGAAGAAGTTATCTAGGGTTTGGTTTGTAACTATAGTAAGATGATCTCTCTATTTATCATTAATACCGCTGCTACTATTTGAGTTCATAAATTAGAGAAAGTTATTTGGTGTCGTTGAGATATTCATTGAAGTTTGCTTGTTGCATCTGTTGTATATTTCCATGAGAAATTGCTGTCCAGTTGTGATTTGTTTGCTGAATACTTAAATCTGATTCTGAACTCACGGGCCAACCGCAAGTCTGTACTTGTCTAATTGAAAGGCTTGTAATCAGAAGCCTAATTGGGGTCTGCTTGCTGTGAGTTTAATATTCATTTATTCAGTGAGATTGATGAGTTGCTGGTTAAACTAAGCATAAACATATATCTACTTGGTCGTGAGCCAATGACTGATAGCTAAGTTCTTTCTCGGTTGGAATCTTTGGTCAGGATTACTTACAGTGCTACTGCTAATCAATTATTCATATATCTTTAAAATCCAGAGAAGTTTGTTTTCTAGATAATTTGGCATCGTGAAAGATTGGGATAAATTCTTGGATAGTATAGGCGTGTCCTTGTCAAGTGGTATCAGCTTCTAGGTTATTCATAGTGCATTTAAGTTTGTTCAATGGCTGATTAGTCTTGCTAACAAGGAAATTATGTGTGTGCCCACACTTTATTTAATAACATATAATTACTGTTACTATGATTGGGAAGCTGCAATGGAGGATTTTCTGTGGGGTCATGGACTTGTGCCACGCATGCAGCTGTTCTTTGCTAAGAAGATATTTTCGGATAATCTTTCTGTGTGGTGGCGAGAATTACATAAGTCACACATCATGAGAGGTGAAGAACCTTGTCGAACATGGAACGATATGAAAGTTGTGCTACGACACCGACTGGCTCCTCCACTTGGGTCCAAGAAGAATGTAGCTATTGTTTGTGCTCAAATTCTTCAAGGCACTAAGGCAACTATGCACTCATCATGGGCTATTGCTGGAAATGAGTATATACCTCCTTCTAACCGACAAGCTATTGATATTGATTCTTATGCAAAGAAGTTGGGTTCTGGTGTTACATATAGCAAGCCTATGAATGCTAACATTTCTTCTCCTAAGTTGTATGACAAGTTACACATACATATGAGATGAGCGGTGCTACTCTAAAGGCATAGAAAGAGTTGCTTCAGGAGGCTGATAGTTCTAGGAAGACAAAGAAAGATGATGCTCAGTTGTTGCTCGAGGCCGAAGTGCCTGAATAGGCAGCTTTACATGGGAGTTCTGATTTTTCTGTACTATCTGGGCTGCATACTAGTGTTTCTTCTTGTAATATTCAGTCTGAGCTCAAAACTGTTGATACAGATGATGCATCAGATGGTTTCTCTATGATGGCTCGAGAAGTACACAGTGATGGTACTATATTGTTAATGTCAAAGGGCAGCGATCCACCATATTTCAATCAGAATGCAAAATTAAAGATAAGGTATGCAAGCTAATTGTTGATGGTGGTAGTTACTAATGCTATTAGTTCAGATTTGGTGCATGCTTTGTCTTTGTCTACATGGAGGCTTCCAATGCCACGTTATATGCAATGGATGAATCAAAGCGATACATTGAAAATTACCCATAAGGCTAGAGTTAAATTCTCCATTGGAAATTATGTTGATACAGTGGACTGTGATATAGCACCAATGAGTGCTTGCCATTTATTGTTGGGTCGACCATGGCAGTTTGATCTTGATGCTACTCATAGTGGTTGTTTCCAATAATTATTCGTTTGTGCACAAGGGAGTCCATCATGTGCTTAAACCAATGCTTGAGACTGCAATTAAGGTAGAGATGTTTGCTCCTATTAAACTGAAGAACACAACAGCTGCGATATCCCCAAAGCCGCGGACGGTTTTGCTTCAAGAGGGAGAGAATGATGTGAATATTCCTCCTATTGCTACTGCTAGTGAGTCTGCGAATGTTGGGAATAATGTGGCGATAGCGAAAGACACTCTTGCTGCAGAAAAGGTTTCCAAGATTAATAGAAATCGTCTGTGACTGTTAATTCTTTGAGTGAAGCTTTTCATAACCATTGCAAGGAGTGGGGCAGTGCAGATGTTGTTGCTAATAAATCTTCTATAAATTTTGGCTCCCTGTCTAATTTTGTGCAACACAAAGCCACCAAGGAAGATGGAAGTATAGCAGTTACAAAGATAGAGAAGCCAACTGAGATTATGCCAAAGCGGAGGATGGACAAGAAAGCGAGGATGATAAGCCCATAGCTCCTCAAGATTTTATTAATGTGGATAAGCCAAGTGTTATTGCAAATATAGCAGTCGGTAGCTCTTCAATACCTTCAGTTCTTCAATTTGGAAGTGTTATTTTTTAGGATAAATATATTACGAATATGGATAAATTTGCTACTGCCGATTTGTCTTCAAAGCTCAGTTTCAAAGCTGCAACATATTCCAACGAAGAAGAGGTTCAGAACAGCAAGGAGTTGCCAACTTAATTCTGTGCAAGCTGCAACATTAGCAGTGGTGCCAGATTATTTAACAATTATTTGATATATATGTAGAGGTTTGTTTGAGTACTAGTATTAGTAATCACGACATGGTTTGGGTTAGTTAGCTGGTCATGTCAGTTTTGGTTTAGTGGAATCGGACTTTGAGTTTGGTACGTGCATGTCTCTACGCGGTTGAGTCCAACCTGGAGTCCAAGGCGGCCTGTGTGCCATATATGCCTAGGGCATGTGTGCACAAGAGATTAGATTAAATTTTAGTGGTGGAGTTTATCCCTTGTCTTGTCGAGCCACCGCTTGAGAACCCTAGTTGGGTGATTTATCCGGATCCTTCGGTGGATTTGCGTGGAGTGCGTGATGGAGCTACTACAGCTTGGGTACGTCGCTTGGAATCTTGGAGTTCCCTCTGTTCTGATCGTGGTTCGTCGTGACCGCGGGTCAAAGAATTTATCTAGGGTTTGGTTTGCAACTATTGTAAGATGATCCCTCTATTTATCATTGATATCGCTGCTACTATTTGAGTTTATTAATCAGAGAAAGTTATTTGGTGTTGTGGAGATATTCATTGAAGTTTGCTGGCTACATCTATTATATATTTCCATGAGAAATTGTTGTCCAATTGTGATTTGTTTGCTGAATACTTAAATCCGATTCTGAACTCATGTGCCAACCGCAAGTCTGTACTTGTCTGATTGAAAGGCTTGTAATCAGAAGCCTAATTGGGGTCCACTTGCCGTGAATTTAATATTCATTTATTCAGTGAGATTGATGAGTTGCTGGTTAAACTAAGCATAAACCTATATTTGCTTAGTCGTGAGCCAGTGACTGATAGCTAAGTTGATTACTTTCTCGGTTGGAATCTTTGGTCAAGATTACTTACAGTGCTACCGCTGATCAATTATTCATATATCTTTAAAATCTAAAGTTTGTTTTCTGGATAATTTGGCACCGTGAAAGATTAGGACAAATTCTTGGACAGTATAGGCGTGTCCTTGTCAGACGGGCTTGTAGGGGGGTCGGCCAACCCCACCAAGTGGCCAAACGGGCCCCTCTTTGCTTGGTTGCCCTTCAAACGTGTCCTTTCTACCACTTTTTGAAATATTGCCTACATTCAAATAGAATTTCATGGACAAATGGAATTCCATTAGTAATAACTGCTATCCTGCATTTTATTTCCTGTTTTCATTCATTTTGTCACATTGTTGACGGGTAGAATATGCACTTAGTGACCGTCAACAACCTCCTCCAAGCTACCCCTTTGCTCGTCCCGAGCAAAGATACGAGTTTAGCATAAAAACTTAGTATCCAACCCAAATACTATCTTTTTTTATGAAAGGACTGTAGGGGAGACCTCCACAGTTAATAACTCAGCTTGAAATTCGCTCCAACTAGGATTCAAACTCAAGAGCTGAGAGGTGCCACCGGAGGTGACTAGACCAACTGATCTAGCATCCTTTGGCAACCCAAACACTATCTTATAGAATCAAGTATACTAGCACTTCATCTTTATCTCAGGTCATATGGGATTTTGGTTGATACCATATAGTAGGTGAGTGTGTAATCATCATGACAAGAGTAGAGACTTTCTACTTGCTTTGGTTTAGCTAGGACTCTCTGGAATGTTTTAAATTTCTCTTGGTATAAACCCAATCTCTCAAATTTTTTAAAACTCCTCACTAAGATCATAAGATCTTTCTTTATTAATCTAGAGCTGGGGTAGAGTTTCTAAGTAGGGAGATAATGCCTACTAAGAATAGAATATGTTATCTAGTCAAACAAATAGATTACAACGAGCAACAAGGAATACAAATTTGATCAAGATGTGCAGGTTTATGATATTTGGTGGTATTTTATGGAATGCTTCCTTTTTGAGACAATGATCTCTCTTCTAGCTTGAGAGAGCAAGGATGCCTTTATTTCTCTCTCTTTCTCTCTTTTTTTGAACTTTGAGAGCTTTGCTCTCTATTTTCTCACTCTTTTTTCGGCATTCCCCTATTTTTCTCTCTTAAGATAAAAGCATAGAAGAGATCTCTTAATTGTGTCTTTTACAGTGTAGAGAGCATTAATGATGGCAAGTACAATTTCCAAAGGGGAAATGTGGATATGATGGATGATAATTGCGTACTTCCAATGAGAAAGCAGTAGCATGAGTGTGTGTGATCATGATAAAAAAGGCGTGACAAGTTCCTCTTCCTACATCAACATAATTTGACCAAACTCAACGCAATATAGTGGCTATGTGGCAGCTCAAACTTTATCAGGATTTAGCAAATGTGAAGTCGTCTTCTAGAAAAAAAAAAAAATAGAATATTAAATGTAATTAGAAAACATAGTTAGAAAAGAAACAGAGAAACAAGTACAAAAGAAATCTCAGAGAAAAAGAAAAGAAAAGGAAATAAAATGATAATATAGAAAATAAAATATTAAACATAAAAAATACTTAAGGTAAAAATATAAAAATAGTAAATCTATTTGAACAGACAGAATGCATCGTAGAACATCATTAGATACTGCGAGAACATCATGTTTATACTTCACGAATATCCAAAAATACATCTAGAGCATCATATCTAGACCACGTGAATATATGAAAAAATATCATAGAATATCATATTTATAACACGTGAACATTAAAAAAATACTACATACACATAAAAAAACACAAAACATGATATTATATACTACGTGATCCTAACAAAAACTTAGAACATTACATCAATACTGTAGTATAAATATCCCATAGAATATTGAAAATAAAAAAATAAACATAAAAAATAATTAAGTAAGGTAAAATAGAATAGAATTTTTTTAAAAAAGAAAAAGCCCAGCGGCCAGTGCGCAATTGCATGCATGCATGTGGGCTACGCGTGGGCCTCACAAGGGAAGACGTGTTGCTTGCATGTGGGCCTCACTGCATCGCGGGGAAGACGTCGCTCTCGTGTACTACTCCGTCCCAAATTAAATGTCGTTTTCGGTTTTCGTGCCGCAAGTTTAACTCGATTTGTAGAAAATACGTGTAATATTTATATCTTCGAATAATTTTGTTAAAAAACTAGATTCAAAGATCTTTCTGATGATACTAATTATGATACTAATTGATAATATTTATTATTTACAAAAATTGCCGGTATTTGTTTCTCGGGAAGCGAAAGCGACAGTTATTTTAGGACGGAGGGAGTACTGCCTTGCGCGGGAAAATAGTGTGTGTGACTGTTCAGACGGCGTCTCCGTTCCGGCCGTTCGGATGATTTCTGGGCCTGGCCGGTTGGCCGATGAGGGCTGCAGGAAGCTCGGCATCACGCGTTGCACCGGAAGGTGAGCCAGCAGAAGCTCATCGACAGACGACAACGTCCAGGTCTCTGCTTCTCTCGCTCCACAATTGACTTCAAGTTCGTTTTGGCTAGTACAAATTTGTGTGCAATCTTTATGAACTGACAAGCGTGGGCAGGGGATAGGGAAGGAGAATGCACAAGAGAACGGGCATCGATCTGACCTGGAGCCCTGATTTGATCCCTGAAATTTGTGCAGGTGCAGATCTGATCGCATAGAAACTTTGTCTGATGACAATGCGTCAGTCTTGCAGTGTAATTAGCAGTAATGCTAGCTATAGTTTGTGAACCTTCAGATCAGGCATGCCATTGAGCAGTAAATTAACTAGGGCAGCAGTCAGCCGTCGTAGTTAGTTAGCAGGCCACAAGCGTATGCGATAGTGTGATGACCTTGACATCAGGCTTGCCATTGGGCAGCAAGTTAACTGGATAGCAATTGAAGACATTTTTGTTGTGTTTATCTGATCTTGCCATCCTCCCACTTCGCAGTTTAGAAGAATTATGCCATGAATTCTGTACGAGAACTGCTAGATGAGCAGTTAAAACGCATCAATACATTAGCTTTCGAGTTCAGAAACTAAAGATACAAGGATACACTAAAATCACAACAGAACGGGTGCCATCGCCAGCAAACCAATCAAATTGTTCTGAGTTCTCAACATCATAGATGCTACATGTTGTAGGAACGATCGATACAAACAGGCAGCACTTTGATCTACTTGCTGCACTTGCACAACCTCTCTTTCTCTTCCTCTCCGTGCCGATTGCCCATGCACGTTGGCCTAAATTAACCCCATTGATCAGCTGCAAATCTCTACTAATACACCGATCAGCTGCGACTCGAACGGTCACCTTCAACTTGCCGTTGGCCAGAAATGGACAAACCCGTTCGTTCCCCATATCCATTTTCAAAATTATGTTGTCCAACCCGCACCCTCCCCACACCCGCATCGTCTCTAATTGCCCATACCCATCAGATAATTGGGTAAAGTATATGGGTATGGGTAATTTCAGGTTTGTTCGAACGGACGTTGCGTGTGGGCTGCCAAAGGTTGGTCTGCTACTCTGCTACGTGCTGCAGATGCTACTCCAATGACGATTAACATTTCAATCCAATTCAGAGAAAGAGAAAGCATGTTAGCACATGTAAAAACACACATAACCGGCAATTCAGTCCACTATAATTTGATGCAAATATACCAGGAAATAGTGAGTAGATGAAGTATCCAGCCATGAAGTTTAAATTATAATTAATTTAGATTCCAACGTGCACTGACACTAATAAGATACTTATAAAGATAACTGATTCAACTCATGAACTACACTACATGTATTATCATTTCTCATGGTATTCAACTCATGAACTACACTTCTATTATCATTAACCCGATTGATCAGCCCCAAATCTTTACTAATATACTGATCAGCTGCGACTCAAATGGTCACCTCAAGTGAATGCCATTTCGACGATGACGACAACGATGATGACTTCATCGAGGTGGACGCATGTGGGCCGGTCAGGCCCGGCTCTATGGGAGGGGCAGCCGGTGCGACCGCCGCGGGCCCATGAAGCTAAGGGGCCCAAGAACATATTATACTAGGTAATTAGTAGATGGATTTGGCATCAAGCACAGGCGCGGCGTTTCCTTTTCTACGGCTTGCTATTCTCGCCCAATCTGTGACGCTTGCTATTCTCGCCGATACCCTGCCACTCGAGACGCCGACGCGGCGACGCCAGACGCTGATTCCGCCTCGCCGCCACACCGGCACACCACCGCGATGGCGTGAGCTACGAGGACGGCCTACTTCATACGTGACACCAATCATCGATATCACAGTAAGCAACCGCCAATATTTTCCAATTTCTTGTACTAGATCGCTGGAAGCTATAGGGCTAGGGACATCACAGTATTGAAGTAATGAAGCCTACTTTTTTAAAATTTTATTTTTTGTATGTGCTTTGCTTGTGCATTGATAGGGTTATAAATTTCTAATTCGACCGTATTAGAAGAATGATTGAATGAATTTTTTGAAAGTGGAGAATGATTGAATGAATCGGCTATGTGTAGCATTGAGAAGTAGTGTTTTTAAAGATTTTGCATCAGTAAGGTCTTTACAAGGCATTGAAGCATTGTAGTTTTTTACTATACATGAAATTTTAGTTCAATGGGCCCTTATCGTCTTGCTTGTCCTGAGGCCCTTAAAACTATAGAGACAGCCCTGGGGCCGGTGTCTCGGTGGCTCGGTGTGGCCATGGTGCCCTCTGCTTCGTGCTGGACGCCAAACTTATCACTTGGGTTTATTTGTCTCGGTGGCTCAAGTGCAATCTGGAAAACTTCAGAGATAAGCTGGGAGTGCTCTTCTTCATGGAGATTATTATACTGATGGCTTGGACAAATTGGAAATCAAAGAACGACCTCACATTCAGACACCCAAGTTTAGCCTTGGCAAGAAGAAACATTGTTGATGAATTTCAGTGGTTGCTTCTCAGAGCAAAGCAAAGCTACTCCCCAGGAATTGGCCAATGGATCAACTAGCTAGACTCCGAGCACTGCTTCAGCTGTTGTTTCTCTTTTCTTTTTTTTGTTTTCCTGAGAACCCCAACCGGGGCTTTCTGGTTCATTCTTGCTTTTTGTACTTGTACTTCTTCTCCTTTTTAATAAATTGTTGTAGGGGTGCAAATCCCTCTAGTTTTATTTTTTTAAAAAAAATTCGGTGCTTGGTGTTCTTGCTTTTGGTGCCTTGTTGGTTTGATTTGTTTTTTTAGCTTTTCGGTTTCATTTTTTGTAGGAGGCTGCAAGGGACGATCACTAAGCTTAGTTTTCCCAGCATATTACTGTTTTTCTAGGGAAAACAAAGATAACCCCGAAAACACGGTTAAAGCTAATACCACCAGCACAGCAGAGCGCGCTTATCTTTGTAGTAATATGTACTACATGGTGGACTGCTGGTAATTCTTTTAACAATTAACGAAGCAAGGGTACAATATATGTGAACACGTTTCCCATGAGGTTCCTATAAAATTGAAACTATCATGCCAAATCACAGTGCCACAGAAGTCCAACACGCAATATCACTTGCCAGTGCTGTCTTAATATGATATAGACAGATATCATAACATGTACGGATCGGACACACAATTGTTAAAAAAGAAGTGCAAACGAATCCATATTTAGATAGACAACCACCGTTGCAAGGCACCTAACTCAATTGTTTTTTCCTACCCTTTTGATGGGCACACAGTACCTCGTGCGCTAGGGACAAGAAGAAGTTTTTCTTTGCGCCTCGCTGTCAACCCAAACACTTCAGTCATGTCGATCTTCTCTGCTCTTGTAGGCAGCTCCCAATTAAAATGGTATACAAGATTTGCCAGCATAATCTCAATGGTGGCTAATGCAAAGTTCATCCCTGGACACATCCTTCGTCCTGCCCCAAAAGGCAGGTACTGGAAGTCATTCCCTCTAAAATCGACTCCCCCGAGTTGTCCATCGTGGATGAATCTCTCTGGCATGAACCTCCTCTGAATTATCCCATGTCCGAGGATCCCGGCCGATTGCCCAGACATTAACGAGCACAGTGGTGCCAGCAGGAACTTTCAAACCACCAGCGACATCACAATCCTCTAGGGAGAGATGCGGGAGGAGGAGCGGAGTCGGTGGGTGCAAACGGAGTGTTTCTTTGATAACAGCTTTCAGGTAAACCATTCTGGCGAGGCTGTCCTCATCGATTCTTGCTTCTTGCCACAGTCTACTACTGCTCCTGACCTCGTTCTGTAGCTTAGTCATACTATCCTGGTGTAGCATGAGCTCAGCCATGGCAAACTCTAGGACCAGGGACGTTGTGTCCGTGCCTGCTGCAAACATGTCCTGTGGTTCAAGTTTAATTAGTTTAGTGTAAAAATGGATTATGAATAGAACGCACTGTTGCATAATAATTTAAGAAAGACAGGTAATAAGGAGAGGGAACTGGAACTGGCAAACTCACCTCCAAGATTCCCTTGATGCTCTCTCTGGTGAGCCCATACTCATGCTGTACGGATAGCAACACATGTATGAAGTCATACTCCTGGTCGCTACCACCAGCATCCTCCTCAAGTTGCGTTGCACTTGCAGCAGCTATCTCGCTCGCGTGCTCGTCGATCAGCTTGTCGAGAAGCTCGTCCCACCTATCCCTTATCCTTTCAGCCTTGCGACGTGCCGGCGACACGAGCACGCCTCCCGCGGCCTTGGCCAGGCAAGGGTAGAAGTTCTCCAGTTTGAACCCCGTCACAAGGGCCATGCCTTCGTCGATGAGCTCTCGGAACTCCCTGTCCCGGCCCTCCACCCTGAACGACCGGCCTGCCACCGCGCGGCACACTATGTCGTTGGTGAACTTGGTCAGCAGCTCGCTCAAGTCCACCACCGTGCTTGTTACTGCCGCGCCATGGATCTTGTTGATTACGAGCTCTACCTGCTCGCTCACCACATATATATGCATGGCCGGACCAGTGTTCAGTGGAAACCATTTGTGATTAGGAATGGCATGCATCGCCGTTGTTGATTGTTGTCGCGATTGAATTACCTCTTCCTTTCGCGCAGCGCGGTAGGACTGGACCTTCTTCGCGCTGAGCAGGTGCGTGGTGGACAGCTTCTTCGCCAGCTGCCACTGCTCGCCATAGGGTGCCATGGCGATGTCTGACGGCCTATACAAGAGCACGTCCCCACACACGGACCGCGGCCGGGAGGAGAACACCTGATCGTGCGTGCGCAACACGGCCTGCGCAGCGCGCAGGGAGGAGGTCACCAGAGTTGGGACCACACCAAGGCGGAGCAACAGGAGGCCATCGACACCATGCCGCTCGGCGAGGCCCCGCAGCGAGACGTGCGGGAGCGCATCGACGAGATGGACGTGCCCGATCAGCGGCAGCGCTGGAGGGGAGGGAGGCAGACTCACTCTGCCTCGTCCACTCCCTGTCCCAGTGGCGAAGAAGCGGCGCAGCAGCACCAAGAGTAGGAGAAGGAGGAGCGGTAGGAGAAAAACTTTTGCCGTCGGTGAGTCGCCGGCGAGCTGATCAAAAATTACTACTTGAGCCATGGGCACTTTGTACTGAAGTCGAAATGTATTATTGCTGTGGACCTGTGGCAATTATTGAATGTGGACCTTATACACGCATCAGAGAGACTGTTAAAGTACCGACAAAAAGATAAGCACCGAGTTGCTATTGTCGAATTCCAAATACTTTACTCGGTTGCAATTTAAAAACCATCTCATTATTGTACCAATGGATAATAATATATAGGCGACAATGAAAAGCATTTCTACAGGAGAAAAGCTATCCAACGGCCGAGTGTTGGACACTAACTTTCTTGCTACCGCCCGCTCCCAACGCTCGCACCACCTCCTTCTTCTCCAACTCCGACGGCCAATGCCCACGCTTGATGCCCGCCCCATCCCCTTCTTCCTTGACTCTGGTGACCAATTCTCGCTCCACCCTCCCTTCTTTTCTAACTTTGGTGGGCTTAGAAAACAAGGGATTTGTTGGAAGGAAGGTCAGTCAAGCGATGAGGATGGCGGTAGGATGGTTTAGAGGCCCTGACGACGATGGAGGTGGTCTGGAGACACCGTGTTGATGTGCAGAGTGAAGCTCGTTCCAGCTGAATTGGTGAACGCATTGCTTAAAGCATACACAATGAATGGTCAGTCGACATAATGTGAAGGGCTATGCTCAGGTACTCCGTTTACCTGTGAGAACGTAATATCTCATAATAGATCTAGATCGTTGATTTTTCACAATTTAATTAATTACTAAATAAATTAATAAATTTAAGAAAAACAAAAAATAAACACCCACATCCCCCTAATCACGGGAGGGAAAATTCTACATGCCGGTTCCCGAACTCCTCGCACGCCCGCAGCCATCGAGAGGGGAAATTCTCGCGGGATCCCAAACTTTCGCGCACGCCGCGCCGCCGGAGGTGAAATCCTACATGCAGCTTCCCCCAATCTCGCACCCTCCTCGCGCAGCGAGTCGCCGGCCAGGTGCGCTCGCACCTCTTTTTCCCTATGTCAATCTGATTTCTCCCCGAAACTTCGGAACCGAATCTGATGCGTGCACACATACTATGATAATCAATAAGATTTTCGCAATCTGATGTCCTGCAAACGCAATCTGATGCGTGCACACGCACTATGATAATCAATAAGATTTTTAATGTCGATGTTCGCAAAAACGCAATTTTATGCGTGCACACGTGCTATGATAACCTAAAACAATAAGATTTTTACATGCATAATCAAATCTTAACAATCAAATCTTAAAAAAGATTTTTAATATTTTAAACCTTCCTTATTTACTCTATTTTTATAAAATAAAAATTCAATAAATACTATTACCTCCTACGAGGTAACAGAAGATCATGACCGTTAGATCGGAATAAATGGATAGTCCACAGTTATTTCGAAGTACCGCAGCAAAAGCCTAATGTGAATCATCTACGAATTCATTCATTTACGCAATAGTTTTGGTTTGTTGGTTTCTAACTGAAAAAAGTTGTTTTTTAGAAACCAAACTGACAAAGCTATGGATAATGAATGGACATTCCCTGTTCCGTATCTGTCTACCTAGACAATGCATGGACATTGGTCTATAGTTTAGTTCGACATGTTCTTCTTTCAGAGAGTTCCACGGTGGAAGAGGAGCTCACTGTGGAAGGAGAATAGGGGAAGGGAAAAAAAGTCAGTCGCTGCTAGCTTGCTAGCGGTCGCGAAGCTCCAACCAAATCCTAGTATGCCCATAGCCGGGCATTGGGAATCAGGTGTCGGAGAGAATGAAAACACTCAAGTGCTAGCTAGCCAGATCCTTATACAATTTATTTAGAGCTCATTTGATCGGTTAAGGCTAATTACTCCCTCTATCCCAGTATATAAGATGTAACCACCTCTAGTTTAAAGACCAAGAAATATATTTAATTCTCTCTAAATATATTATGACTACATTGTGATGTATACGTGTCTAGAGAGCACGCCTTATATCACAGGACAAGAATAAAATATGGTTATGTGTTATATACTAGGACAGATAGAGTATTAGTTAAGGCTACCACTATTAGCCCATGTGTGTTTGGCTCCCATGCTAAAAGGTTCATATAGCTCTGGCAATAAACTATTTGTCCTTAATGGTTAGTAGTATTTGGCAAATAAACTAGCAACTAGGCAAGACGTTAGCTTAAAATTAGCATACCCATTAGCACTAGGCTAAATAAAGCAAATTTTTAGCCGCTAGTTATTAGCCCATGGAATCTAAATATGATCTATTAATTATACCCATGAGTATTGCTCCTGTTTTTTTAGGTACTTATTGGGGCTTGCAAGCAGGGAAAATTAAATTAAACAAAAGAAAGCTCTTTTCTTCTCGTGTGGAGCACTCTTCTTTTAAACGAACCTAAAAGTATCTTCAAATTTAATTAAATATTTTTATTATTACAATTTCCTATGGGTTATGTTTGCTTCTGCGTTGGCCAAATTTTAGACTAGCTTCAGATTGGGCTCCATGAGAGCCCACATCAGGGATCTCAAGGTCCTGATATGGTGGTTTCACTTCTTATGTCTTGCTAAGAGCTAGTATAATAACAGGCTATAAGTGGCTGCATGTTATTGCTAAGAGCTAGTATAATAACAGGCTATAAGTGGCTGCATGTTAAGATAGAGCAAAAAAAAAAAAAAAAAAGACAGAGACGATAAGTGGGTTCCCTTGGAAAAATTTCAGAATAGTTTCAGACTGAGCTCCATCAAAGCCCACAACAGGGACCTCAAGGTCCTCATCTGGTCGTTTCACTTCGCCTAGTGTCTTGCTAACAACAAGTAAAATAATAGGATGTAGGTGGGTTGTTTGCTAAGATGGAGCAAAGAAAATAGAGACCATAAGCGGTTATAAACTTAGAGCATCTCCAGAAGTTCCCAAGATTTTTTTTTCTAAAACTACAGAGTTTTCCACCTCGCCAAAAATTATTGAGAGGAACAAATAAGACCATATCTAATAGTTTCTAATAATTTACTCCTAAAAATAAATGACAACTTTAGATTGGAATATTATTTCTAAATTATCCTAACCATTTTTATATATTCATTCTCTCATATATATTTGCATCAGGAACTCTTTCCTACTCTTTATTCTTTCACACATCTTTCCACCATGGCCAATCAATACGTTCATGGTTGACACGGATATATCTGCCTGATCTGTATATTTTTTGAAGCACGCAAAGATTGGGAGGTGGGATTGAGAATGGTTGTAGACGTGTTTTCTTTTTCAGAAATTCTAGATGTGTTTTCTTTTTCAGAAACTCTATTGGAAGGCTTTATTATGAAGTCCTAGAGATGCTTCGACCAGTTTATACATAAGAAGTAAGAAACTTTGTGATAGAAGAAAATAGGCCTTGTATTAATCATAAAGAACTACTCTCTCTAGCTCTAGACTCCTAAATAAAATTGTTTTGGACAAGACTTACAACAAACTTTAGAAAATATAAGTCATGAATAATTTTTAAATTGTTTAGATTAGAAATGTGAAAACTATGTTTAAGAAGTCAAAATATTACATTTATCACTTTAGAAAATTGTTTTGAAAAATAATTTTTACATTTATCACTTTTTAATATTTTTTTATAAAAATAAGAAGTCAAAGTTATACTTTAAATATCGTGTCATTATCAAAAACAAGGTTTTTTAGAAACCTTGAGAGAGTAACTACTATATGGATGGATGGATGGGATGGGATGGGATGGGATGGGCTGAGACCGAGATATGATGCAAAGATTGCTTCTGGATTTCCATGCTGGATGCCAGATTAAATGGCTTGTCAGTAGGAGACCTCTATAAGACTGTCCACACTTATCATCCTTTGAGTCCATCCTCTATCCGTTCTAGTCATCAAGATTCTTTCCTCTATCCACCTTTCTCCGCACCCATCATCCTCTATATCTCTTACTCTATCAACTACCAACAGTGGGGCCCACATATTTATAAATAAATTTTATCTAAATATATTCATGTGAGATCTTGTTTTGAAGGATTTATTCAAACGAATTCAATGATATACTCAGAATTTAATTTGATTTTTTGTTTGTGAGTTATAACATTTCTTAGTTAATTGAATCAGTGGGGCCTGCCGCCGCATGCTCTCTCTCCTCTCTCCCGCATGCTGTCTGCCTATTCATGCACGCGGCAGCGCCTGCCTATGGCCCCCTGCCCGATAGCGCAGTCCTACAAGCCACTGAATTTGGCGGACATCTCAGCCATCTAGAAGTGTAGCACACCATATACAGGAGCGGCTGCAGCTGCCTTGTATGCTATATGGTACTCCAGTGCGATTTACAGGATGTGAGTGCAGATAAATTATCTGGCCATGCAGCCCATGGCCCGGCCAATGGTGATCGTGCCCGTCCGGCCCGGTGTTGACGGTGGATAGCGTCAATATTTAATAGTGCAATAAATATGACAAATGATCAATACACGTGCAAATAGAGAAGTCTAGGGTTTTATCTGACAAATTCCATGAGTTTTGGTGAATTGTTATTTTTTAGGGATTATTTTAGAAATCAGCGGAGAAGGGCTTATTTATTAAACGAATTATCAGAATTATCTGCGGACAAAACATACGCCATTGGACTCTATAATGGTCAAGAAAACAACACGGCGAAGCAGAGGCCCAGAGCCCAACCTAGTGGGCCGACTAGCCCAAGGCCTTGTGCTGGGCGGGACCCCCTCCACCGCCGCTAAGGGTCCATCTCAGCTCTATGTAAGTTCGGTTTGATCTAACAGCCGTTGTGCATCCCACCGGTCTATAAATACAGGGCCAAACCCCCTAGAGGAACCCTAATTCATTCAAGTCATTTGATGATCAAGTCATCCAGAGCTAGAAGCCCTAGTTCATCCAGAGCCATTCTAGTTTATAGTTTAGCCTAGTTAGATCTAGTTTAGAGGAAGTCAAATTTTTCATCGATTTTAGATTCCCGAAGTTATCAAGAAGAGAGGAGTTCGGTACAGTTCTTAAGCTCTTCTTCTTCTTATTATAATATCTACGTTTCTACCATTATTACTAGCAACATTGTTCTTCATTATTATATCTTTGATTGCATTGTTTATTGTCTACTTCAATATATCTAGTATAGTTGGTTTGCTATTATATTCATGTACATGTTCGTATAGCGCTCATCTATTCGATCGTTTGGTGAGTGGTAGGTTGTATATAGGCATGGTGCTTAGATGCATTATTTATCTACGAATATCCCCAATTGTGTCAAGTCATGAGGTAGATCGTGGATGTGATAGATCCATTAAGTCCTTTGTAGGCCTCCCCGCGTATAGTGGTTTGGTAGAGTGGGATTGTCAGGTTAAGGGTATATTCATATACATAAGGTTCCTGTACTCAGCTTTTCCTGTTCATGGCTCCATTGTATTTAGGAATTATAGTAGTATTACTTAACAATGATTATTAGATGTACTTGCACTAAATGACATAGCTTTGACTATAGCTTAAATACATAGAAGTTATTTCTCTATATTTGGGTTAGATAACGTTAACATGACTAGATTGCTCTGAGTGAATTTGATGACTGATCAATGCTTCTCATTTATATATCTTTATCATGTGACTTATCCCTGTTATGAGTAGAATACGATATTGATTGCATCTCTTATTCATTGTATATAAGTGTGTTGACGGTGGATAGCGTCAACATTTTATATATCGAAAGGCATGAAACACACATCAATATCTAGGAGGCTAGGGGTTTATCTAACAATTTCCACGAGTTTTGGTTATTTATCAATTTTCAGGGACTGAACCAGAAAACATCGGAAAAGAGGCATAACTATAAATCTACAACACGGAATTATCCGAAACTCAGGAATACGCCAAACTACTCTGGAAGGATCCAGAAGACACCAGAGCGAAGGAGAGGCAAAGCCACCTCTAGGTGGGGCTGGCCAGCCCCACCTGCCAGGCCGGCCAGCCTCCCATGACAGGAACCCTCTCCCCCCTTCTGGAATGTTCCTCCACCGCCTTTGATGATCAATCTCAGCCCTACGTGAAGTTGGTTTGATCAAACGGCTGTCGTGCCTGGGGCCGGCCGGCCTCCCATGAGGGGAACCCTCTCCCCCCTTCTGGAATGTTCCTCCACCGCCTTTGAAGATCAATCTCAGCCCTACGTGAAGTCGGTTTGATCAAACGGCTGTCGTGCATCCCACCGGGCTATATAAGCGGAGCCAGACCTCCCCCTAGATTTCATTCCAATTCATTCAATACGTCATTCAAGTCATTCAAGGTTGAGCCAGTTGAAGATCAAGTCATCTAGAGCTTCAAGTTCTAGTTCCTTATAGCCTTTTAGTTCATAGTTTAGCATAGTTAGATCTAGACTAGAGGAAGTCAAGGCGTGTTAATCAGTCTTGGATTCCAGAAGTTGTCAAGAAGAGAAGAGTCTGGTACAGTTCTTAAGCTTTTCTTTCTTATTGTATTATCTGCGTTCGTATGATATTTACTAGCAACATTGTTCTTCATCTTAGTTTAATTATTATGTTCATTGTCTACTTCAATACATCTAGTTTAGTTGGTTTGCTATTATATTCATGCACTGGTTCGTATAGCACTCATCTAGTTGATCATATGGTGAGTGGTAGGCAATATGTAGACATGGTGTCTAGATGCTTTGCTTATCTGCGGATATCCCTAGTTGTGCCGGGTAGTGAGGTAGATCGTGGGTGTGATAGACCCATTGAGTCCTTTGTAGGCCTTCCCCCGTATGGTGGATTGGTAGAGTGGGATTGTCAGGTTGAGAGGAGGTTCCTGTACTCATCTTTTCCTGTGCATTGCTCCGATATGTTTGGGAACTATAGTAGTATAACTTGACAATAATTTCTAGATGTACTTGCACTAGTTGACATAGCTTTGACATGTAGTTAAATATATAGGAGTTATTTCTCTATTACCTAATTAGACAACGCTGACATGATTAGAGTGCTATGATGGATTAGTATCATTAGGAGATGACTGATTAATGGCTCATTATCGTTATCATTATTATTATCATTATCTTATTTATCTTGTGACTTACCCCTGTTATGAGTAGAGTGTATGACATTGGTTACATCGTCTATTCAATGCATATACATATACATGTTATCAATACTATGAGTAGCTTCTTAGCAATGCCTTCCCAGTGGTAGAATATAAATGACAACCTGGTAATACTCTAGGTAAAATGCTACAATGGTATAATTATTTGTCCGCTTGCAGAATTGTTCTTAGTTTATATTCATCTTTATTTATTTTTGCCTAGTCACATAAAATGATAAGATTTAGTACCAGAGTTTATTTCTAGCTTTACAATTGGAGATGACAACCTAGTTTCATAGTTAGGAGTAAGGGTAAAGAGGCTAGTGGCTAGTTGCTAAAGGCAAGTTAATTAGTCCCAATATTTCTAGTGTCATTGCGTGGGATAGAGATTTGGGATTTATTGCAGTGACGTTAGAAATGCCAACAAAGTGCTATCAATACTATAGATTATATGTTTAGCTAGACCTTTCAAGTGGTATAAATATAAATTGACAACCTAGTAATACTCTAGGTAAAATGCTACAATGGTATACTTATCTGTATGCGTGCAAAATTATTCTTTATACACACATTATTATTATTTCTACCTAGTCACATAAAATGATAGATTAGTTTAGTACCATTAATTATTTCTAAATATACAATTGGGGATAACAACCTAGTTCAATGCTTACAAGTATAGGTAAAAGGTAGTGGCTAGTTGCTAAAGACAAGTTAATAAGTACCATGCATCTTTTGGCGTTGTTATAATGATGCCATGGTAGGACGTGCTTGGGCCGCCACCCTGGCATGCGGCATGGCCCGCTAAAATGGCTGGCACAGAGGCGGCCCAATGCCCCAACGGCTACAAAAATGGTCCAGCCCACGACCTCCTTCCATGCTCGCTGGCCGCCGACATATATAAAGGCGCTACTACCGCCCCCCAAATCCCTAACCCTAAACTTAATCCCACTCCCACTCCCACTCGCATCGCGCCGTTGTTCTCGATCTTGCTCTCCCAGTCTCGCCTTCTCGCGTTCTCGTCTCGATCTCGATCTCGATCCACCACCGCCGCTGACCATCGTCCCCGGCTCCGGTGACCTCGCCGCCGCTCCTCCACCTCGCACTGAGTTCGCTAGTCCCGTCTCCTCCCTCCTTTCCTCTCCTCCCCTCTCGCTCTTGGTGAAACATGTGAGTTCGTGTTCATGTTTGTCCCTCCTCCCCCACCTCGCCATTGATTCTAATCAGTGTTTATCTCCTCCTCTGGTTAGCTGGCCTCTTCACCTCCAGCACTGGGCTCAGGTAGCACAGGTTCATGTTCATCCTTTCCCTAACCCTAACCCTAGATCTGCTCTGTCTCTCTTTGTTCCTCACTCATTCTTCTTCTTTTCGTTGTAGGTTGGTGCCTAACGCCGCGTATTCCTCCTCTAGAGTAGACATGGCCAGGCCGCCAAAGCGCACATTGAGGGACCGTGCTGGGGCTGGCTATCACGATCAGGGTCGCCCCCCCGTTTGGATCGTCCATGGCTGGTGCTGGTGCTAGGCTCACAACGTGGGGGCGGATCAGCATCCCCTCCCTAGCGATAGCGAGGGCCTAGCGCTGTACCTAGAAGAGGAGCTAGAAATCGAGGACGATGACAATGTCCATGATGATGTAGCGGGTTTGTTCAGCATCGACCTCGGTGACGGCAACCAGCCCATCGAGCTCAATGGCGATGACAACGATGGTGGAGTGGCTACCTCCACTGACACTCATGATACCTCAACATCTAGTAAGCGAGTTTCTGCTGTTGAGAGTATTTCACTAAGATCAAGGAGAATAATATTCAAATTGCTGCAATCTATAAGCTCTGTGGTAATAGATATCGTGCTAGATCTTCTGCTGGCACTAGTCATTTGAAACACCACATGAAAACTTGTCTTGCTAAACATGATAAAGCTTAGTGGTCTAGTCTAGGCTTGCTCTGAATCCTGATGGTTTAAAAAATTGGGTGTATGATCCTGCTGTTGCTCGCACTAAGTTGTGTCATTTGATTGCTAGGCTAGACCTTCCATTAGGGATAGGTGAGACACAAGCTTGGGAGGATTACATTAAGCATGCTCATTACCTCCTGTTTCAAAAGGTTTGTAGGCAGACCACCACTAGGGATCTGGATAAACTGTTTGCTAAACAACGTGCTATGCTTATGAACTCAGTGTTGCATGCTGCATCTTCTGTTTCTTAGACATTTGATATTATTGTATCTCATTATGTTAGTGTTGATTGGGAGTTATAGAAAAAAGTTATTGGTTTTAGGCTCATTGAGGTTAAACACTCTAGTGAAAACATTGCTGAAAGGATAGCTAGTGTTGGTGAGGAGTTTGGTTTGATTGATAAGGTTTGTGTTGTGACTCTAGACAGTGCTTCTTCTAATTCTAAGGCTATGGAGACTTTGACTCCTATGTTCTTTGGTTACTTGGGTTCTTATCCTGCACTTACATATGATGATCCTAACAAGGTAAAGTGCTTGTGCATCAACGCTATGCTTGCCATATCTTTAATTTTATTGTGAAATCTGGTCTGAACAGGTTGAAACCTTATACAGAAGATACCAAAACTGCAATTAGCATTCTAAATTCCTCTAGTTAAAGAATTGCTATGTTCAAGAATTACTGTTGTGCTAAAGGTGTTAGACCTAGGAAGTTTGGCTTGGATATGGATGTTAGATGGAATTCTACTTAATGCTTAAACACTTGCTGTCTTACAAGGATATCTTCTCTATGTTTATTAACACTCATTATGGTTCAGAGTTGTTAACTGCAAATCATTGGTATGCTGCTGAACAAATACTATCATTCCTGTCAATCTTCTATGACTCTACTGTTGTTCTTTCAAGAGTTTATTATCCCACTAGTCCACTTGTTTTGCACCATATTCTTGACATTGCTGATAATTTGCATAAAGCTGAAAGAGATCAGAATTTTAGATTGATTGTAATCCCTATGAAGCTTAAATTCCTTAAATATTGGGAGAACATTACACTGCTTTATTCATATGTATTCATTCTTGATCCTAGAGCTAAGATGAAAGGGTTCTTAATGTGCTAGAATTACTTGCTGAGTATACTGGAGCCACTTATAGTAGATACTATGGTGATGTCAAAGATGAATTGTATAAATTATTTAGCAAGTAGAGACTAAGTTTGGTGTACCTAGGTCACAAAGGGTTGCACAGCCATCAGCTATTTCTAGTGAGAGAAAGCAGACATGGGGAAGGATCTTTGGAGATCGAGATCGTAGTGCTAATGTTGTTGGTCCTGGTCCATCTCCTGCCTGTTCCCCCTCATCTTTATCTCCATCTCCATCTTTAAGTGAGCTCAGCTTACTTGGACAGTGACTGTGTCACATGTTATGAGGATGAGTTCAACATACTTCTCTTGGTGGAATGACCACAAGCTAACCTATCCAGTCCTTTCTATTATGGCTAGAGATATTACGTCGGTTCCTGCATCTATTGTCTCTTCCGAATCTTGTTTTAGTTGCACAGCTAGGATACGTGAGGAGCGGCGGCGCTTGAAGGATTGGGAACAAGGTGCAAGAAGGAACAACATGAACCTAAAGACCCAGAGATTGAGGAGGCACTCAAGAACCTGTTCCTTGATGAAAACCATGAAGACAGCAGCGACAGCGGTGGGACTACTACTTGTTCTTTTGGTACTTAGTGACCTAATGAGATGCACTTTCATTTTGGGTGAGTTATTTTGCCTGTGAGATAAGATGAGTGAGAGATGTGGAGTTGTGGACTCACTATCATTTTGGGTGGCCATTTGAATTATGCCACTATGCATTGTAATTGTAACTTGTAAAACACTAAGACTAAAGCTGGCTGGACTCTTTTTTTTCTTTTTTAGGGTTTCTCATAAGGGTGAGTTTTATCTAGAAAGGTTTTTAATAAGGAAGCATTGCACAAAATAGCTCATTTTGATTACTATTTTCATATATCTTATCTGTTTGTTTGTGTTATGATGTGATGTGACTGACAGATTGAGTCTGTGACTCTTAGCCTGTGAATCTGGGATGTACTGATGTGAATTAGTGAATATGTGATCTGTGATTATAATTTATAACACTTATGATTTGTGAGAGTGTTATTTTGTTGAAAATCTATGAATTGTGAAAAACTAGTGAAATTTTTGGCTATCGGGCTGTGGATCAGCACGATACAGGGAAATGGCCGTGTCCAATGGACGGCACGGCACGGTCAAGTGGCCTACAGACCATGCCATGGGCCAAAAGCCAAGCACAAAGCACGTAAAAGCATGGCCCGACAGGCAAGACGGCTCGTCGAAGCACGACCGCCATCGGACTGGCACGGCATGACGTTAGGCCGTGCCCGGCCGGCACAACCCGTTGGCCATATATAACAGATAGTCTAACACCTGGTGCATATTCTTGTCGCTTTCAGAGAAAAAGTGGTAATAAAGATAATTGAAAATGCTGCTAAGCTACACCTGAACCAAATTAGAATGCAAACTGCACAAGTTATGCAATGGTGATTCACTTCGATTACAGAACTCAGATTTAGTAATCCCAAATGCAGGACCATAGCAAGCTTCTTACGACTAAAAGCATACAAGAATTAGCACCCCAAAATGCAGGAACGCATCAGGCTTCGTCCAAGGCAGCCATGAGCGCGACCCAGACGTCGGCGCCGGCCCTGGTCCAGGCGTTCCTGCAGGGGACTGGAGAGCCGGCGGCAACCGAACCGGGCCCTGTGTCTGCCTGACGCCGGTATCGTTCTTCGAATTCGACGAAATCTCGTTCTTCATCCAGGCATCCAATGCTGCAACAGCCAACAGAGAGCTAGATCTGTAAGAATCAGCAGGGAGGGACATGAATGGAACAGAGTCACTCACCACTTCTTGAGACGGTGAGGTTGGCGTCGTCGTAGTTCACCGGCCATAGGAAGTAGCCGAGGAGCCCACGCCGCGCTGCGAAGGCCAGCTTCTCATCCACGACAGCCGCACCGTCGAAGGCGACCCAGACATCGCCCATGGACAGGTAGGACGCTACGGATGCGTTGTCGAACGTCGTGGTGACCGCGCGCCGGCCTCCCCCGCCGGCAGCGGCGAGTTTCTGGACCTCAGCGTAGGACATAACTCCGGTGGCATTGCTCCCGTGCTGCTTCGGTCCCGCGGCGACCACCGGCGCCCCGACGCCGCTGTTGGCCTTGTTGCGTAGGAACCACGAGCGGGCGTAGAGCGGGAGGCCCATGACAACCTTGCTCGCGGGCACGCCGGCGTCGATCCAAGACACGACGCCGTAGCTCGCCGAGAAGTGGGACGCCCGGTCATAGAGCGGCGCGTCGAAGGCCGTGGCGTTGGTCGCACCCGCGGCAAGCGGGTGGAGTCCGAACGCCTCCACATTGACCCAATCCAGACACCTCGCCACGGCCTCGGACGGGTAGTCCACGCCCGGGAGCGGCGCGTCAAAGACGTGGTTAGAGAAGTAGACCGTGGCGGTGAGCAGGAACCCCGGCGGCGCGGCGGCGCGCCACTCGGAGACGAGGAACCCGAAGTTGGCCATCTCCACGGCGGACGCCGGGAACTGCCAGGCGACGTCGAGCCCGTCGAAGCCGCTGTCGCGGGCGAGCGCGACGGCCGCGGCAACGAACGCCACGCGGGACGCCGGGTCCGCGGCCATGGCGGCGAACGCTGGGTCGGTCTGCGAATCCGCACCTGCCGCAGTGCCGGCGGTGCCGACGGAGAGCAGGGTCTTCAGCGCCCGGTTCTTGGACTTGAGCGTCGGGGAGAAGGTGGCGAGGAGGCCCGCCTGGGCCGGGTCCGTGGGGAGCACGAGCTTGTGGGTGGTGGGGTGCACGGCCAGCGCGGAGTAGTAGAGGTGCGTGTAGAGGGAGGCGTCGAGCCTATCGAGCGGCCGGAGACGGGCGTCCGCGGCGATGTAGAATCCGGCGCGCACCGTCGTCGACGCCGGTGGCGTCTCTCGGGCGTCGCGCGGCGCAGGAGCCGACGCAGCGACCGAATGCGAGACCGCCACGGCCATGGCAATGGCGAGGCTGAGGGTGGCGCTCATGGTGCCGCCGGTGGGAGTGGGTGGGAAATGGAGTGACCGAGGGAGTCAGTGTCGCTTGCTGTTGTATTGGTGTCATTGGAGAGAAATCTTGGTGGTATCTTTGTTTGTGTTGCTATGCTGCTGTTTGATTCTTGCAGTAGTTCTTTGCAAACTACAAAAAGTTCCTGTAAAAAGCTCAATCAACTACACAGCTCTATTGCCTGATCTATTGACTTCCGGTAACTGAACAGCCTGGCAGCCAGGGTGTATGCTAATGTTGTTTGGTTGATTGATCGACATGGCTCATCAGCGATCCTGTTTGGTTGGCCCTGTTGGGGAAAAAAAAACTGGATGCACCTTTGAAACGAATCTTGATTTGTTCACATGCAGATGTGCAGGTAACAATGCTGCCATATTCATGTAACCAATCACGCCCTAGTAGTAGCGGTACAAACAAGCGGATTGTTCTTGATGATTGGCTACTTCAATTTGGATGGAATTTGGAAAGGATTGTCCCTGACTCCCCGTGACCAACTGTACCGGCGTAGGGTCCCCGACCGTTGATGCCAGCGAGAACAAATCGGTCCCAAGTTAATTAAAGACCCATGATTTTGGAACAGCTAGTACCTTTCTCGACTCCGTTGAATCGCAAGTGACGGTGAACTAATTGCACTCAGTGCAGACTGGAGAGAGAATAAAAGTTCTATATGGAGCTGAAGTGCTGGAACTGGACCTTTTTTGGAAGAGTAGTGCAAGCTGTTGAAATATCATTCTTTCCTGATGAATGTTGATGGGATACATATGGGATTTTCTGTAGTTGACTTGCAGACCAGTTGATTCAATAAAGTTGTGCAGCAAGGCTTTTAGGAAGATCAGTTGTCTGGCATCAGCTTGGAGGGAGTGTTGTACAATGGAAAAATCCTCATCTGGTTGCGGTAGAGGCCTTATCAGCAGATTCAAGTCAAGCTATTTTGTTGACAAGGATTTGAAGAAGTTCAGCAGCTAGGACAAAGAGGAGGGGGATAAAGGGTCCCCCTAACAGACTGATGGGGACATGATTTTCGATCTTCCGTCAGGTTTAAGATAACTATCGATTTGGTCGGAGAGCAACACATCGATCCGGCTTCAGATCACAAAGACCCGAACCCTGCAACCTTAGCACCACATCTCCTCTGGTTATCAACCGTGTCACAATCCGATTGACCTCGCCAAGAAGGCTAATCCCTGCTGCGAATCGAAGAACACAAGCAAGAACAAGATAATACGCAACTCAAGTGAAGTGACAATTGCAGATATATGATTAAGATCTCAACGTGGGGTTTCACAAACCGATAACGGCGACTGTTCGACGACAGATTGATCTAAAGCAAAACTCAAACTCTAATGTAGGCGGCGGCTACTGATTATATAGTCTAAGGGATGTGCAAGCACCCTCATTCACGTCCTCCTCATGGCCCTATACGTTACATGGCCCGACGGCCCAAAAGACAGCAACGCAGCGCCCAAATAGATTCTGGACGCTCACTTATTTTGATGGTTCCTGTTGACTCTGATGGAATTTGGACCTCAAACCAAAGCCATTAGTTAGCTTATGAAATTATCTTTTCCATCCATATGTGGATCATTAAAAACGGAGTTCGGATGTGTCCTAGGCGTCCGATTTATCGCTCGCTGGTCCTGAACGCCGAGAATGACACGAACTCGAGTTGGACTGGGCCTCCGGCTTGGCTTGGATGCCTTTGTTGGCCCCCTAAGGTGGTGGCCAAGGAGGAGGACATCCAAGGGCTTCTTTGGTGTGTTCTCCATCTTCTCGGGACATGCTCCAACTTGGGCCAGGGTCCCAAGTGTGAATATCAAGCCCATGACGATGATGTAGCTCCTGACAGCAACAGCGACAGAATGTCTTGATGATTTGAAGGCCTTGCCAATGTGATATTGAGATGGAACCTGATTTATTTGAAAGCTTATCAAAAAAGTTTTCCATCAAGTACTCATTGACCTTAATCACACCTCGGATGGTTGAGTTACGGCATTTCCAATGAGGTACTATCGAGTCACCGACGAATCTTGATTGCCCTGCATTTTAAGAATTGTTTGTACCTACAACCAAATAAATATATGCACATATAGAACTAAGTGAGTTGCACCAATATTTATTGAATGAGCTCACCTTATAATCCATGGTTGTATCAGAATGTGTCATATCCTCATCATCCTCCCCTTCTTGACAACAAACCGTCCTCGGTTTGAGGTTAGGTGCAGGACAGGTTGTAGATAGTAGCCAACATAGCTCCCCTTCTTGAAATTTAACTTGTTTCTTTGTAACAAAACTAGGAGCACTTGACATGGCAAGATTATAGCTATTACAGTCTGGAGATTTCAGATTTGCACAAATATAGACACGATGCACCATATACTCTCCTTTGCAATTATATTTACCAACAAAATGATATGTACATCTAGACAACCATGGTAATTCAGCATATTTAAATTTCTTTTCCAAACTACTCAAAGCACACAAAGTTTCAAACTCAATATAACCCAAAGTATTTAATGAGTGCAACAGTTTTAGTTCAACTTTTTCAGTAGCAATTGGAAGCAAAAGCCTATTTTCAGCATAAGTATTTTGTTCCAAAACAAAGAATTCAGTTTCCTTCATAAGTTGAGGCACAGGAATAATTATAGAACTATCACACAACTCTTCTTTATCACAACTATCAGTAGGACAATCCTTTTATGGTAAAGGTAAATCAAGAGAAGGTTCTAAAATCGCATTAGTAGCATCATTGTTGGGCAAATTCAGCATATCAAGAGAGCTCTTACCTGAAACCGTTACATGTTATTTCTCTATTACCTTGTCCTCTTTCTTAGATACATGCTGCAAACTATTAGTTTCAACAAGAGACAAAACAATATTTTTATTTTGTAAAAATTCAGATTTAGATGAAGATATCTTAATATCTGAAATAACCCATTCTTTTCTAAAAGGTTCATTCCTCCTTCTCTCCGCTCTCATAAGATCTTCTCTTAAAATTTCAGCAACGGTCATAGGTATGAGAGTAATGTTTCTACCATTATATTTGAATGAATATTTGTTAGCAATCATATTATGCATAATCTTATTTTCAGATATCCATAGTTTACCAAATAGCAATTGACAATATTGCATCGGTACTATATCAAATTCTGCGCTATCCTTATAAGTACCAATGGAAAACTCAATGCGTGCAATTTCAGTTACCTTTATCTTATCCTAAGAATTCACCCATTTGATGTAGTATAGATATGGATGTGGTCTTGTGGTCAAGCCAAGCTTCTCGACCAACTCTAAGCTTGCAAGGTTGTTGCATGTCTTGCCATCTATCATAACACGACAACGTCGATCCTTCATAATAAAGTATGTTTGGAACACGTTGTTGAACTGGTTTTGCTCCGTCTTCTCCATTTGAGAACTGAGTACTTGTTGTGTAGGTTCCATAGTACGTGTGGGAGTTGGCGATGAAGACGTCCCCACTTTTGTAATTATTTCATCTATCCTTGTGGAGAACTCGTCCCTAAATTTCTACAAGTTAAACTTAAAAAGAATTTTATTGTTTGACATTGTTAGCACCTCTTTGCCTTTTGTGTTTTTTTTCTATTTGGTGCGGCTCTTTTATTAGCACTATTGGCTTTTTGCTATTTTTTTCTTTGATCAGAAAGTGCGGCAACAATTAAAAAAACACACACAAAAGACCCAAATATAGTCCCTGCAGGCTTAACAGCATATAAGAATGAATTACTCTCACACAGTCTAGCTGTTTGGACTTCTACTTCAAAATAGATATTGATAAGCTCAATGCTGAGAGCACCACAAACTGATTGCTGATAGTCAGACTGTACTGCTGTTCTGACGCAGTAAACAAGTAGAATATGACGTACTTCTTTCTCCTATAGCTCAATCAGATCGTTTAAAAACAAATCTGATATTTTATTCCGTATTAAAAAAATATCCTTCTGCTTCTAGTCTCCCGTGGAGAACAAATCTCTCTCCCCTTTATCCTCTTGCGGCGAATAAGACCCAGCAAGATCTTTTTGTTCACCGTCAAAACTCAAAAACTCAACTTGACAACTAGACAAAAACAAGATACGACGAACATAAAGACACGAAGGGACGACCATTCAATAAAGCAATCTAAAATAAAAAAATTGCAGAGGCACAACGGGTGATAGGACTAGGAGAAAACAATGATGAATATAAATATTTTTATAGGGCAATTTTCTGGATTTATAGGACGAAGGCGAAAACACTCGAACTAGGGTAAGATGTGAAATTGACGGTATACCTGAAGCTCTGATTACCACTTGATGGGGACATGATCCCTGATCTTCCGTCAAGTTCAAGGTAACTATCGATTTGGTCAGAGAGCAACACACCGATCCGGCTTCAGATCACAAAAACCCGAACCCTGCAACCATAGCACCACGTCTCCTCTGGTTATCAACCGTGTCACAATCCGATTGACCTCGCCAAGAAGGCTAATCCCTGCTGCGAATCGAAGAACACAAGCAAGAACAAGATAATACGCAACTCAAGTGAAATGACAATTGCAGATATATGATTAAGATCTCAACGTGGGGTTTCATAAACTGATAACGGTGACTGTTCGACGACAGATTGATCTAAAGCAAAACCCAAACCTTAATGTAGGCGGCGGCTACTAATTATATGGTCTAAGGGACGTGCAAGCACCCTCATTCACGTCCTCCTCATGGGCCTATACGTTACATGGCCCGACGGCCCAAAAGATAGCAACGCAGCGCCCAAACAGATTCTGGACGCTCACTTGTTTCGATGGTTCCTGTTGACTCTGATGGAATTTGGACCTCAAACCAAAGTCATTAGTTAGCTTATGAAAGTATCTTTCCATCCATATGTGGATCATCGAAAACAGAGTTCGGATGTGTCCTAGGCGTCCGATTTATCGCTCGCTGGTCCTGAAGGCCGAGAATGACACGAACTCGAGTTGGACTGGGCCTCTGGCTTGGTTTGGACGCCTTTGTTGGCCCCCTAAGGTGGTGGCCAAGGAGGAGGACGTCCAAGGGCTTCCTTAGTGTGTTCTCCATCTTCTCGGGACGTGCTCCAACTTGGGCCAGGGTCCCAAGTGTAAATATCAAGCCCATGATGATGATGTAGCTCCTGACAGCAGTAGCGACAGAATTTCTTGATGATTTAGAGGCCTTGCCAATGTGATATTAAGATGGAACCTGATTTATTTGAAAGCTTATCAAATAAGCTTTCCATCAAGTACTCATTGACCTCAATTGCACCTCGGATGGTTGAGTTACGGCCTTCCCAACGAGGTACTATCGGGTCACCGACGAATCTTGATTGCCCTGCACTTTGAGAATTGTTTGTACCTACAACCAAATAAATATATGCACATGTGGAACTAAGTGAGTTGCACCAATATTTATTGAATGAGCTCACCTTATAATCCATGGTTGTATCAGAAGGTGTCATGTCCTCATCATAGACCCCCCCCCTCTTTTGCACTTAAAGAATTTGGTAGACACACTATTATAGAAGTACTGTTAAGGATCCTGCTGACAGAATAATGTGTACCCTAGTCAATCCAGGTGCTAGGCAGACTAAGAATGTTTGAGATTTCTTACTGGCTAGGATTCAAGAATCCAAGAGTAATGAACTCCTTGTCGGCTAGGATTTGAGAATCCAAAAGTAATGAACTCAAAGCAAGCCTTCGAAGGAGTCTCAAATGCTAAAAGAACCGATGTGATTGTTGCAGGCTCAAATGTCAAATCTCAAGCAAGTTCTCTCTCAAATCCTCACTAGAATAATCAATGAAGTCTAAGCTATGTGTGGGAGAGAGGAGGAAGAGAGTAATGGCACTGGTGAGTTTTGGCTTGAGGTAGGTGAAAAAGTAAGTTGAAGAACGAGAGAGGGAGTATAAGTACCACAACTTTCAGTTTTGATCGTTAAAGTGCATAAACAACATTTTTCTGACTTCCTAGTCAAAACAAGACATCAGGAAACTAGAGGCAAAAGTCACAAAATTTCTTCAAAGAATATTTTCTGGATATTGAAAAAAGCTGTTAGGAAGGAAAAAGACCTTTTCTAGTCCAATTTCTGGACATTCGGAAATTAATTCTAGACATCTAAAACTGTTGTTAGAAAATTAAAAGAATATTTTGGTCACTTTTCAGACCTTCAGAATCAATTTCTAGACATCTGAAAAGGGCTAACAGGAAAGAAAGCTGAAGGAATAAAAACCAGATGTTTGGTCCCTACCAGTCATCCAAAAATTGCTGCTAGAAAAACGAAAAGGATTTTGCCACAAATTTCTCTTGTGGACCTTGGGAAACTCTCAAGTTTAGTTAGCCACTCTTTGAGCACAATGACATGGCAAGATAATGACTTTGAATCCCCTTTACAGTTCAGGATTTTCCTATACTCAAATGTGAAAGATAATTTAAATAATCAATGAAACTCCCTATGCTGCAGCACATATTGAATAAAATTGGAGGATCACCATTCATCAAATGTTTCGTTTTATACACTTAAAACTTGCTCAATCACTTTGTCAACATATTAGACCTTCGATTGTGTGTCATTAACCCACCAAAACCCATGATGGGGCTAGATGCACTTTGAAGGACGAAGGCTTCAGCTGCTGCTGATATGATGTATACCCTAGCATGTTTCGAGGTGGATCGATAGGGACCTGTCTAGAAGATCAAAATACGTTAGCTTCCACCCTCTTCCTAATCCATAATCATCTAAAGTAAAAACGGATGAAACTCGACACATATTTGGCATTACACACGATGAATGTGGTGCGGTAATTCCTAGCCAAGCAAAACTTTTTGAGATCAACATCCATGAAAATCTTAGCAAAATCATGGATAGTCATAATAAAAGGGAGGAGAAGAAATATTAAAATATGTTTTTCCTCCTCATGGATTTGTTAGTGGACCAGCTCTAGTTGCTAGACAACCTTAATATGGGATATTGTTTGGCTTTTTGAGGGATAAACGAGCTACTCATAGGCTAACCAACCCAAATTGGCCAATTTGGTGACTAAAACTGATATGGTAAATTCAGGGAGTCTTGGTGCTACTTTATTGATGGTTCTCTTTGTGCAGCCATCGATTTCTATCCCACGAGTCAATAACAATTCATCAGTGCCACTAAAAGGATCTGTAGATGGCTAGATGATGGTGAATACGCCAATTATTACATTCTATAAAGCACAAATACTAGGAAAACTTATTAGAGTAAAATGAGGCCCTAATAAGTGCTACTTCTAACTAAGCACTAGTAGTTTAGGTCCTTGCTCAGGATGATCACTGTGTTGGGCTTTGCAGTCTAAGCTATGGTGACCCACCAAAGGTCTCTAATGGATGATTGAACTGAGCTAATCCCAGCATCTAAGCTCCAATGCACCACTTTTGTTGGTCACTTGAGAGTTCTAGTGCCTATGAAAATAGTCCATCAAGCACTCACTTCGAACCATTTTTCCAATGGATAACTCTAGAGGGTCTTCGATGCGACGACCAACACCTTTAGTACTGACTTAGCATTTTTTTTTAAAATCAAATATTTTCACTTGCATTTCATCAGGCCACTTGATTTAAAACATATGCATTGATAGATCTTACCTAGAGGCACTAGATAGCTAAATTTGCAACAAGTTTGTCCTCTTTATAGTATGGCTATCTATATTAAACCTAACCATTCATCTTCTGTAATCACCCAAGGCCAGTGAAAGCAAAACCCCTATAGACTTGTTTTCATGCTTTGTTTTCATCCTTTGTATACTTCCATCATCTTTGAACTCCTTGCTTGTTGAGCCTTTGCACCTCTATGAACCTTGCCATCTCTACTCCTTGGCTTGATGTGTAGCTCAACCTAGCTTGTGGTCTAAATCAAGCTTTACGTCTGACAAATAAAATTGTTAGTCCACTAATATTATCATTCAATTACCAACATCCAAATGTCTACAACCTTCCCTTTTTGATAATTGGTCACAACCTTACAAAGATATGAAAAGAATTTAAATTTCAAAGCTAATAACAATTCAAATACCTATGGAGTAAAGATAGAAAATTTACTACGTGTAAGAAAACTTAGCCGACGGATAATTCAAAGCCTTATCTTGACGTGGCCTGTAACTGGAGACTGGCAAACTAACAGGGCAGGTGTCCCCATCAATTGCTCACTAGAATGCACATGAGCATAATTTGCATTGGCTGGTTGACTATCACAAGCTAACAGCCAGATGCCTGCCAATCAATCTGTTTCCCAACTATTATAAATAGTGGCTAGCCTGCAGCCTCATAGGAGCAAGCAGTTTAGCTAAGCAATAGCTTGGTCTTGCCATAGATAGCTCCTAATTTTGCAAGGATGGTATTAGGAAGAGTTAAATGCAAAATGCACTAGAGGTCCATTAACTTATGTGAGGGTTTCGGATAGGTCCATCAACTAAAAAAACTGATCTCTAGGTCATAAACTTTTTAAGTGCTTCACCGTAGGTCCACAACTCTCCATTTAATTTGACCCTTATATTCAGCTTCTAGGTTCATAAACTTTTAGAGTTGATGGACCTAATCGAAACCCGCTGGTGACCCCTCTCCAATTCGGCCATTGCGGTGGTACATCTAGGTTCTCAAGCTTGACATGCTTGGGTCATGAGGTGCACAATACGACCAATGCCGTGACTTAGGAACCTTGGAGTTTCAAATTTATATTTATTTACAAAATGATTCTAATAATAAAATCTAATTTTCTAAATATAAAATGATTGAATTATTAGTAATGCAAATTTTCACTCATTTAAGTTGACATTGCACTAGAATATTAACTTGATATGCGATCTAATTTAATAATTTTAATGTATAATATTAAAAAAAACTTCGATCCTTGGTGGCTAGATAGCCGCCAGGTATTCCGGTTTAAGAAGAGATCTTCTCATGCAAATCGAGAAAACCTCCAAAGCCCTGCCCCACCCTTACATAATGACATCGTAGCTCTGTAAGATGAGCTGGCCACAGATCTGTGCTTTGGTCGGCTCGTTCTATTAAGATAATCACCTTTTTTAAGGAAAATATTAGTGCTTGTGTCTTTTGTTCAAAAAATAAAAAATATATTCTTCAATTTTACAGATGGTAAAAAGGTATTCTAGGTGTGTGGAATCTGAACTCAGATTTGAATTTAAAGTTTTGAACGATCTGATACGTATTATTTGAATTAGTAACCACATTTTTCTATTATGGATACAAGTAAATGGGAAAAATGCTGATCTATTTCCATCCCTTTTACAGATGGTAAAAGGTATTCTAGAAAGTGTGTGGAATCTGAATTCAGATTTGAATTTAAAGTTTTGAACGATCTGGTAGGTATTATTTTGATTTAGTAACCACATTTTTCTTTATGTAATATAATAAAAAAATGTTGTAAGCATTTATTTGTGTATATGTAAGTTATTCTTTATGTAATATAATAATATTGCCAATGGATCTAAACCATGATTACAGTACGCTTAGACCTCCACCACCACAATAGATTAGAGGTGAAATCCCACGTTAACAATCTCTTCAGCTGTATAGAAAGGGTTAGACAAAGCATTTGCAGAGAACCCTACTTTTTTATTGGATCTGATCTGCTTTCATTTACACTGAGTCCATGCAAAGCAGTACACAATACTTGAGACAGGAGCCAGATATGCACCGGACACCGGTATTCCAAAAAACCAATAACTGAAGGTATGTAAAATCTGCAATGATCCTGGTTTTCTTAGAACTTTCTTCCTGCCAGCCAGCGACTGTAGAACGCAAGAGCCTCCTTGGGCTTGTACTCGGGCACGGCATGTCCAGCTCCCTGCAATGTTGTCACTAACATGTGAAAAATAAAAGACTTAAACCGGACAACCAGGGAAAATTCACCGAGGTCCTTCATGCAAGGTCCTTCATGGAATGAGCGCAATTGATGGATGTCATGTAGAGATCCTCATTCAGACTAGGTAGTTCAAACCATAAGAGCATCTTCAAGAGACTCTGTATATCTATCCGTGAAATCCGATTTTACGAGTGAGGTGTAAAAAATGCGTCCAACAGCTTCTCTATTTCGTTTTCTATTTTACCTCCACGCCATCCCGGTCATCTCGCTCTTCAACTTCTGCGAGCCGCGCCTGCTCACCATCCGGAGCGGCCAGAACTTCCGCGCCTATCGTTGCCTTCTCCCTCGCATGATTTTCCTCTCCTGCGTGCCTGCCCCACTCCCGAGCACTCCTATTCCGTGCGACATGCATGGTAGGCGAAGGCGGTGGGCGGTCTCTAGGTCTGCGAGCGGGCGGCGAGCGGACTGGCTGTACATCGACACCACTCGCTTGCCTGGTGCACGGAGCCTCGGCAGCCGCCGGCCACATGAGCCTGCGTGGAATAAAGACTAGAGGGCTCTGTGCGACGGCGACGACGACGGCTTCCTAGCCTCGGCGAACTCCACGAACAGAGTGAGCTGTGCAACTTAAAAGATGGATTTGACAAGGAGTGGGCCCATCTTGATTAAATAGCAAAATTTTACCGAGGCTGTTGGATGAGTCCCATTCTTGTGACATGTTTCTATTTTAGAAAAGGGCTAAATCATCAAATTTAGAATATGCTTTTAGCTAATCTGTAGGAGATGCTCTAAGCTCATGAATTTTATCGAAATGGTAGTATAAAAAAAAGAAAGATATGACAAAATTTTTTTAGAGGCAATTGCAAATTTGCCAATGCTTTAAAGTTATTGAAAATTATTCCTAAAAATGTGTCACAGAACTATCATTTGAGTGGCATTACTAAAAGAAAATTTTAAACAAAAATCTGGCAAAATTTGATAAATGTCCCTATTTATTTCCCGTACAAGGAGAGGTAAAAATTGAGTTGCATACCTTTATAGTGAGGAAGGTGAGATTGTGACCGTATCCTTCTGTGTATCTGCAATGACACAAGCTGAATTAAGACCAAACTTTAGGGAATTCTGATTCATGACGTCCAACCAAGTTGCTTCCCAAACATTTTCTTTTCCTTGTGTTCTGTCTTGGTATATAAATATGAAAATTGTAAAAGGCTTTGTTTTTCACATTGGGAAAAGAAAAAAAGGCCTACTTCCACAAATTGAGCAGCTAAGGGATTGCAGAACATGTTTCCTTTTCTTCTTCTTTTCTGTCCTTTGTTTCCAGCTTTTAAAACTCTTTTTTATTCATTAACATATTTTCACCAATTAGGGGAAACTTCTTTATGGGAAACTTCTTTATGTTTCATAAAAAAGTCAAAGCTAGCACAACATTTTTGAAAAGTCTAATCAGGGACGAATCCAGAAAAAATTTTAGGAGTGGCTAGATTAGTGAAAGAGGTTATTTCCAGCACATCAGCCCCTACTATCCTCTACATTTACTACTGAAATTCTAAGAAAGCTATGGTGGAACTCCACGTGCGCAGCAGCGGTAGGGGGGCTCGAGCCCACCCCGCCTCACCGCTATCTCCCTGCATGAGTCTAATCATGGCTCACTAGTGCAACTTTAAAACACACATAAGACCCATTTTTTTCCCAAACACATTGCCTAGGGTTAGGCACCGGACTAGTTCGGTGCTCAAGCCTAGTGGTCACCAGATCAAGCGCTAGCACTGCTCCAGAGAGAGTGTCTTCGCACAATATCACCGAATCATCGCTTGCACCAGTTTCTGTGTAACACTAGATTAGTCCAGTGGTTGGGTTGGCGTCACATTGGACTATGCACTAGAGTCGACTGTTGGGTTAGTTCACGGCATCAGAGAGCATCAGACTAGTCCTGGGATGGCACCTAACAAATTTGGTGAATGCACAACATGTGCTTCTTTTTCCCAACGACTAGTTTTGGCTTACCCCTCTATTTATAGTTAATTGGCCGGCTTGGGCTCTTGACCACTTTTTGAGTAGCATACACTCTTCTAAAATTGAGAAATCTCTCCCACTGCCTCTATTAACTTAGTGTTCATTTTTTAGATAAAGGAAGTTCATTTCATCAAGCAAATCAAAAAGTCCCAGTCTCTATATCAAACGATATATGAGACCGATAATTATTACAAAATGTACTCTAGGGTAGACTCCATCAACCACAAAAGTAAGCATTAGTGTTCATATTTGTGAGAGGATTGGAGTGATCTATTGCATTGCAAATTGATTGCATTTGATGGCTCTAGGTGATCTTTGAGACTCAAGATTTCCTGTAACTCTTAGGGATTGTCGTCACCTAACTGACTTAGTACTTGTGGAGGATTGTTGAGGGGCTCTTGACGATTATTCCAGCCTTCGATCATTAGCTATTCGCAAAGGGTAACTATAATGAAACCAATCGAGGTTTTGAAAGGTTGTTTCTAATCTACCACCTTCTAAGTGAAATGGTGATCTAAGGATCCACCGGAACAGAGATGTAGGTTGCTAGCAAGCAACTGATTCTCAAGGAAAAATCTTTGCATCACTTGGCCTCAATGGTTTGCCCCTCTCAACACTTACAATTACATTTCATATATTGTGCTTGTGTTGTTGCTTGGTAGCTTCTAGTTTCTCTCTTTGTTAGCTCACTAGTTGCTAGGTGTTGGTTCTAGTTGGTTGTGTGCTTGTATGCTTAATTACCAGTTCTTGTAACTAGAATTATGTAGGGGCCGGGGTTGCTTTGTGTTGACTAGGCTAGGCAAAGTAATAGCTATTGGGATCGTCTTGTATAAAATTTTATTTGGATATTCAAACCCCTCCATCCATCCATAGATCTTTTCAAGTGGTATAAGAGCCAAGTTACCATATTTACAAAGGTTTAACCACCCATTGTGTAAAGGATGGCCACTCAACACACTTCTAGTAGTCGTGCACCACACTTTGATGACATTAGAAGTGATAGCTGGAAGAGAGAGGTGCCACAACATATCAAGTCAAGGGGTAGAAAGATTTGACGTGTGGTGGAAAATAAATTTCTTGTGCTTGATCCCAAAAATCCCACACCAAGACAGGAAGAGTTATGTAACTCAATGATAAGCTCTTGACATGCTATATGAGGTGCTAAATGGCAAGGTGTTTGAAAGCATCAAAGATCTTGAATATGCTTTCTAAGTTTGGTTAAGGCTAGAACAGGCATATGAGGATGTTAAGAGTGTCAAGCTATTCGTCTACAAAAGACAAGTAAGCCAAGTTCACCATGAAGGATGATGAGAATGTGCCCAAAATGTTTCATAGGCTCAACATGATTGTCAATGAGTTAAGGGTTTTAGGGAACAATGTTGATGATGAGGATTTCTCTCACAAGTTCTTGTGATGCTTGCCATCTCGTATTGACACTTGGTGGCCATCATAGTGAGACGTAGATTTCACATCAACACATCTCGCAAGAAAAATTGTCATAGTGAGCATGTAGTACTTTATATGCATAAAATGGAAAGTTACTTTATAACTTTCTAGGGGTCCATTCCTAGACTATGTTTGCCAAAAACCCTGGTGTCAAACTTTAAGGGCACATAATAGCTTAATCATAATACTTATGACTTAGCTATATAATGTTTATGTCAGCGCAAAACTAATGGGTAAACCTTATAGCCCTAAAATGATAGTATAATGGATGTTTAGACTTTTGAATAATTAATTTTAAATACTCCCCTTTTTTGAACCAATCTTGGTAAATTTTAGTATTTGAATAAGAAGAATAAACACCACCATGATAACTTTTACATACTAAATACAAAAGAATAAGAAGGTTTGGGTCTAAAAGAAGAAGTAGAAAGCCAGCCAGACTTCGGGGGATTAGAAGGCCAGCCAGACTTCGGGGGATTTGGAGACTTGGCAAAGTTAAGGTGTATATCATCATGTACACCATATTAGATTAAGTAATTGCCAAGTGGGTTAGTGAAAACTGCGGACCCAAATCCCCACCATGTTAGGTAACTAGATTTAAATTCATGCATTTTAATTAGCATCTGGTTTCTATTCTTAGCTAGGTTCGCACATGCATATCTAAATGTGGTTGTGCAATCACCAAATGCTTCATATGGTAGGTTTCTTATGTGTAAATCTAATCCTTGAGTAGCTTGCATGGTTTTATTAGTTTAGGTTTTCTGGCACAAGTTCTTCAAGTAGTATCTTTGTTTTCTGGCTTACAGGACGATCATGTGAGTTAAGAGGCAATGCAAAAGAAAGCAGAGTCTAGCATACCCAGCAACTTGGTCTCTGAAGTACCATGGCCGCCATCGATCAATAACTTGGTAGCCTATTGCTTTCACCCATGCTTCAGTACCAGGGTGTGGAATACAGAGGTCATGGTCTCCGCTACAATATGACACAAACAAACATATCATATATACATTCTTTAACTCTGGGGAAATTGCTAGACATGTTTCTAATACATTGTTCTATGCAAATGAAGCAAGAATCATTGGACCAAATTAAAGATTATGTTATCTTTTTGAGGTATATGTTTTCAGCTTTCACTACTTGACTTCTAGACAGTATAAGAACAAGATCCACAGATCGATGAAATATTTACTGTCTCCAAAGCACAGTATGCATACTGAACCCAAATCCATGTGGTACAAGGAACATTATTAATACAAATAAAGTAGCATATAGGATCGAAATTCTAGCGCCAAAGGAAATTTGACTATCCTTATTTCTCTTAACGGCAATAGCACTAAATCTTCTGTAGTCAGTTTTATTATGACTGAATTTCAGACCTAATTAAAATTTCATATGATATTACATTACCTTCTTTTCTTTGAATTGAAACATATATTCAACCAATAAAACATGAAACTTTTGCTTTTCGTTTCCTATCCAAATGTGAAATATAATCAGGACATCAAGAGTATGTTCTAATCTGAACACCGTAGTAACCCCATTGAGTACACCGGCAGCAAAGTTTATTCTCATATTTAACATTCCCAAGTGACAGATTCCTCAAAAAAATCCCAAGTGACAGATTCCTCAAAAAATACATTCCCAAGTGACAGATTAACTTGTTTTATATGTACCTGTAAATTAGCACGCGATATCCCAAACCTGTAAACTTCTTGTGATAGCTCAACATTGTTCCAGTATCATGTGTGAAGTCTATTCTTGCAGTATACAATTCCCATGATCCAATTAAGCTTTTCTGATGATGTGCCATTTTGATTGAATCAGTTTCCCACATAGACTAGAGGATTAATGCTAACTTTGAGGGTTAAGTCAAACGAGACTTTTTTCCCTCACTACCACACTACATATCTTACCGATTTGGCATGAATCGCAGCTCTAACATCTTCATCATCCAGCCATCTAGTAGCAAGTTCATCACTCTACATGTACATGGAAATGTCAAATAAATAGAATAAAAATAAGGAGCAAGCACAGCTGTCTAAATATGACTAATAAGCAATATGATTCTAGAAAATTCAAAAGAAACACGATCAGCTATAAATTTTCAGCTAAGATGTGAAACTGACATCTTGAATATATTGTGAACGAATTGGTAATTTAATTAGCGCAGCAGCTTGAACCAGATGCAGTATAAATTAAATTTTGTGCTTCATATATGCAAGAAAAACATGATGACAACATGATTAGTGGACTAGATTGGCCTAATAGTTTTTAATAGTTTTCTTACCGTGCAGGGAAGTGATCTACCACCAAGGCCTGGCCACATCGGAACATGACCGTCCTTGAGAGCGAGACGGAGGGGCCAAGAACGCCCTGCCATTCGCTTCCTGACTGGAAATGACCTATCTGTCTCTCCTAGCCTTCTAAAACTCTGTGGTAAGCTGCTGTTGATGAACTCTAGCTCTTGGATTTCAGGATGATGGTAACAAGTTGCAAGGATGTTGTACTTGTTCAGGTCTTTCAGTTCCTGCAGATACAAAAAACAGCTGTTACAGAACCTACTAGCTAGACTTCTCAGATATTTTCGATTTATGTTTCTGGCTGAGACACATTACCCAGTGCACTCTGTCGATTTTCTCTTGGCACAGATTATCTACAGTACCAAAGAATTTGCCATGGCAAGAAGCTTTGACATCCTGAAACAAATTATATCATGTCGATAGATTTTTGTAGGTATTCTGGTTTGAAATGAAATTATATACGTGGCATTGATAGCTGCATCTGTGGCCTAGATATGCTTGCAGATAGATTCTACAGTAAACAAGCGTGTTGAAATTACTATTAGCATAACAATTGAACCACATACCTCATACATGTCAGTTGAAATGAGGCCCATCCCATGTGCAAATGGCACAAAGGAATTGAAATCGTAGTCTACATCAGTTGCTGGATTGCCAATTAGATAGCCCTGAACAAATTTTAGAAGATTCTAACTGTAAATCATTCATAAAAAAATTAGCTGTCTGCAATTCTGCATTATACAACAAAATATTAAAGAATGTGACTGAGGGAATATAGAACCTTGAAATTGATTACTGGCTTCACACCTCTGTCAATGCCTGTCAAGATATGAACATATATTATTAGGATAGACTTGGGATAATGCTAGTTTTTTTGACCTGCCCCTCTTTGTGATTCACAGTGTCAACCTTTAACAACTTCGTCAGTGATTGTGGGGATATAAATCCCTGCATATGACTCCCCTGAGATGTAGAACGGGTTCAACTGAAACTCGGGGTATAACTCAAACCACTGCAAGATCGAATCAGCATCAGGTTCCTCCAGCAAAGTGCATGATAGATATATGTCAAAGCTTTAGTAAAGCGGAGTACCTTCAACAGGAATTTGTGCGCATCAGCTGCAGTTTTCAGGTCACCAGTTATATAATCCGATCTGTTCAACGAGTATGACATCCCGACACCGGCAGGAGAGTCGAGATACATGATGTTCGAGACCTTCTCAATGGCAAATTCAATTTATTATCACTTTTGGATTGTAGCTGACCACAGAATCAACTGCCAAACACAATCTGGGCAATTCTTTATTTACCATTATTTATGGCTTAAATTAAATGTGAATTGTTTGAACACATACTTTTGCCAAAAGCATATGAACACGTAATCAAGAAATGGCAGAAATGTGTAAAAACCAAGTGGAAAAAATAGTGTGGTTCTTTTTACTCACTCTGCAGACAACTTTGCTTTTGCCAAAAGCATATGAACACTTAAGCACCTAGTGGTTGCAGACTTGCAGTAACCTTAGTTGGAAAAGGTACTTGCTGATTCTGGACTTCTTAGTCAACATGGGTGAACAAATCTATGATGGACGAATCCTCGAACGACCATAGGGAGCAGCATCCCATGTATTAGTAGGGTCAACATGGGTGAACTGATCTATGATGGATGAATCCTGTAAGGGTTTAGTAGTGAGCTAATTAAGACTGACCATAGGGGGCGGCATTCCATATATAAAGCAGCTTTCATGACCTTTCTTGGCAAAGCTCTAGTTGAGGTATTTTAGGTTTTAATAAAATAAAATACCATGGAGGCACTCTTTCTATCAATGGCTGAGTTTTTTCTCATACTAGCTTTTTTGAACTTGGGCTAAATTTATAGAAATATGCATCAACATTTACACCATCAAATTTATTTCATTAAATTATCCTTAAAATATGTTTCAAAAAATATATATATTGCAGCTCTATGTAGACTTTAACAATATTTTCTTTTAAAAAAACTTGGTCAAAGTTAGCGGAAGTTTACTTAGTACAACAAAGCAAAAGTTAGAATGATGATAGGAGTAGTTTCTAAAGATGTGGTTTAGGACGACAGGTGCAACAACCCATATAACCACTCGTTTGTAAAATGTATTGTAATATTTGTCTACCTGCACTCAGGAAAGAAGGTGCAACCAACACTTCTAGATAGACAGTGACACCTCGCAGTATGTGTTAGCACGAAGAAGCTAAGTCAGGGACCGACCGAAGCATGCATGTTTACCTTTGACCAGCTGTAGGGGTTGAGCTGCAGCTTGGGCAGGCTTCCAGGCGAGCTCCCGGGCTCGAAATTAAAGGGTCCTGTGGATCAGATAAGCATAGGCATAGCTAGCTGCCTCCCAGAATGTAATCGATCGGCAGAACGAAGACACAGATCGATGGTAGAGCCGCAAGACTCGCTGACCGTACCGTTTCCATAGACGAAGCCGTCGAAGCTGGAGCAACCCGGGCCTCCGTTGAGCCAGATCACGACGGGGTCGTTGGCCGGGTCGCGCTCGGACAGCACCAGGTAGTAGAAGAGGCTCCGCTCGCTACGCTCGTCCACGGTCACGTACCTGCAGCCAGCGGCCGCACAGTACGGCGAGAGTAAGATCGATGCGAGAAAAACCAGCAGGCTATATAGGCCAGTGAGAAAGCGGCATGGAGATTACCCGGAGTAGTGCTTGGAGGGGAAGGCGCCATGGAAGCCCGGGAGGCCGGTGACGAGGTGCTCCTCGGGCGCCGCGACGGCAGGCGGCCAGAGGAGAGCCGCCACGACAAGGAGGAGGAGGAAACGGGAGGCCATGGAGAGCCCGCTCCCAGCTGAGGCATCAAACATCACCGTCCTCACCTCACTCGTCCGAAAAGGATTATCAATCAAGCCAATAAGCCAATCAACGACAGCAACCGCGCGCCTCTCTTTCGCTGGGCTGATGCCTGACGGTCCCACCACTGGCGGATTTGTTGAGAGGGTGTGGGGCCCACGTGTCCGGCAACCAACTGGCTCGTGCGCTAGTTTTCCCTTTTTTTTTTTGGATGGAAAGCAAAGTTCTATCGAACACATCTGGACAAGTCGCAGGGGCACCACCAACCAACAGTCAGTGAGTCAGGAACAGTCTTTTTCGATCACCACACCAGAATCGCCAACAACGTTGTATACTCTAGAAAAGAAAAAGAAAATACACATTCACCGTATTAAGAAGAATAACAAGGACTTATCTGTGTTATTGGGGCAAGCGCTGATCCATCGTAGGTTGACATGTTGCCACATCTGTCTCTAGAATCTATAATAATCTCACTCTCTCCGTATACAAAAAAAAACGTTGTTTTGGATAATGACACGATCTTCAAAGCATAACTTTGACTTTATATTTTTATAAAAATACTTATCACAAATTGGTATATTTATATTTTTATGAAAATATTTTTCAAGATAAATCTATTCATATGGCTTTTCACATCATGATTTATATTTGAGCATTTTACTTATATGCCATTAAAAAAAAGATGGTAATCTCGTTCGAAAAAAATTTGAAGTTCACCTCAAAAGTTCAATCCATCATCAAGCGTGGACCCCAAGTTCCTCAAAAATTTGTTTCTCCCACGCCATTCCGTGCCAGTTGCCGTTCATTTTCGGCCGTTTGGGAGACGACGACATGGGGTCGGCCGGTGTAAATGACCTAAATACCCTCGCCTCCTACTTCTTTCTCTCTATGTCACACGGCCAAGGGCGCCCGGCGGCGCCCCAGGCGGGCGAAGGAGGCGGGCAGGCGCGCCATGGGCGGCCCCGCGGGAAACCCCGCCTTGCGCGAGCGGCAGGCGGCGGAGGCGGGCAAGGCCGAGCGGCCGTCGTTTGCGGACGGCGGCGACCACGAGCCCCACGTTTGGAGGGGTAAAATGGTCATTTGACACGCGCCGCTCCACCACAACGCCATCCTCCGGCCTTTGATCCGGGACGACGCCCTCACGCGACAGGGAAGGGAGAAGTGTTTGGGTGGGAGCCCCATTGGAGGGTAAAATGGTCATTTGACATGGGAGAAAGAGGGAGAAATTGACGGAATGGCGTGGGAGAAACAAATTTTTTGAATTTGTACGCTTATGATAGATTGAACTTTTGAGGTCCTTTAGCGAGATTACCATCTTTTTTAATGGCACAGGAGTAAAAGGCTCTTTATATTTCCAATATTTGACCAAAACCTTACGAAAGAAGTACATAATTAATGCCCTCTGACTCTAAAGCTGAGCTCTCACACAACCACATAGCGTTCACTTTTAAGCCCTACTAACTCTAAAGATGAGCTCTCATATAACCACGTCATCAGAAATCAAAGAGCCTCATTTTTCTGTCACCTCGATTGGCACTAACAACAGCATCCACTTAATAAGCCTCAAATTTTTGTATCACCTACTTAAGTTCACGAAAGTGGCTGCCTCCTATAACTATTGGGAATCCGAAGGGACCTTGAGTGGCTCAGCTTTTATAACTTCCGTTGCTCACCATATACTCCACATCTACATCCCAAAGATCCTTAATGGAGTGGTCAGGGACCTCTTCACCTGCCACCCAGCCGGCGTTGGGGACGACGTCCAATGACCGTCGGCACCATTGATCAGAGTAGTAGGTGACGCTGCTGGCATCACGACTATGTTGCGCTTCACTGTGACATCATTTTTTTTCGCGATCAGGTCTTTTACCCGTTTTTCATTAAGAGAAAAGTCGGAACACAGATACAAAGAACTCACAAATAATCCTCGGATTACCAGCGAAGTCCCCAAGACACAAAGCAAACAGCAAGAATATATGAGGGAGAGGGGCGGTGGACGCCCCACCACACACACCAACCGACTATGCCTGCAAGGAAAAGAACAGCATGGCCGTTAATATTATTTTCTTCTTCAAGTCATGATTCATGAAAGGGGAGCACTGTTCTGACAAATCCATCCGCAAATTACACATCCGGAAGGATACTACAGCTCTCAACCCATGATACTGACACTAGCAGGTAAATTCGTTAATTACCTTTCCCCAACTTTTATCTTTGTTCCACCCAAAAGTTATCAATGGAAGTATTTGTATTGAAAGTGTTGACGTCGGACGTGATCAAATCACACAACAGCAGGATTGGCACACCCAAGAGGTTACGAATCAACTACAACACAGTGAGAGCGTAACACACCGATAAAAACAGTCTCTAGAGACCAGATAGGTCGATTTTTAGCCTGTTTTCGCATAGAAAACTCCCAAACACCTCCTAGAAAGACCCGTCGGGGAGGAGCACGTGAAGGGTGTCCTAAGACTAGTAAGGCAGCCTAAAACGCCGCCAAATCTTGCCGGGAGACATGACGAACAATAAGGTAGAGAGAGAAGAGAGTAAAAAGATGTAGTAGATGTATTTTTGACAATAAAGGATTGGATTCTTCAATTGATCGTGATCCTCTCAAATATAGAGGTGGCCTTATTCTAATAAAAAACAACTCTAAATCCCAATAAAAAGAGTTTAAGTCGAACTTTGCAAGAGAACTAGCCAAACGGTTTTGTTAGTAGGGCAGGGCGTAGCCTAATTGGCTTAAGGAGCACCAAGACCAGCCTGGCCAGGTCTGGTTGAGCAGTGGCGTAGCAGGGCTATGGGCTGCCAACGGTCTATATGCAGCTGGACTGCAACAGAGCACGCGGCACATCAATTTTTATCCGTATGCATGGAGCATTAAATGTAAATAAAAAATAACTAATTGTACAGTTTGGTTGTAAATTACGAGACAAATCTTTTGAGTCTAGTTAGTCTATAATTGGACAATAATTATCAAATACAATAAAAAAGCTACAGTAGTTTAGATTACAAAAAATTTGCAATCTGAACAAGGCCTAGCCTGACCAGACTACAAGCCACCGTGGAGTATTAGGAAAGGCCTAAACGGCCTAGCCGGCTGCCACGCCAACTCAGACGACGATCTCGGGCAGGAGAGCCTGGGCGTGTAGCAGCAAAGCGGCCTGGGGTGTAGGGCGTGCTGTCCAGCGGCAGCAGAAGGGGCACGGCAGGGAATAGGGTGGCCAGCAGACTGGTGCAGCAGCCTTGCAACCGGCTCAGCTGGTGTGGCCTGGCTGTGCACCAGCAGCACGCCAGTAGTGCAGGTAGGTTTAGGGTTTTCTATCCTGCCAGACCGGTTCAACAGAGAGAGCTCTACCATTTTATTATTATTATTTCTCTTTTCTATTCTAGGAGCAAATTTAATGGTCCAAAATATATTTTAAAGCCCTTTTTTATAAAAATTATTACCAAATCTTAGAACCAATTTTAGTCATCAACATATACCCCTCTGTTTTTAGACGAAGCTTTAGGTGATCTGGAAACATATAATAAAACTAAATAGCAGCGACCGCCAACTCATCGACTATGTAGCAGCTAAAGGCGATATATACTGTCACACGTCAAATGAAGACGGTGACAAATTGCGAGATCACTGGACCCAAGGAGAACAAGGACGTCGCTAGCGGGCCCCACGGCCCACCCTAGGGAGGGGTGGAGTGGGGGCACCGCATGAGGAGGGGCGGCAGCTACCCTAGCTGCCGCCTCCCCCCTGTTGGCCGAGGGGAGCCTGGGGGGCCCGTGTGGCCGCTCCCCTCATCGTCGCCGCCGCTATCGCCGCTAATTACATTTTATTATTATTATTATTTAAAAAATTAAGATTAGATAAACTGGAAGTCCGTGTTCGATAACGACTTTTCCGTTAGAGTCCAATCGGGACTATAAATAGTAGGTCATTGTAATCGGATCGAATCAAGAAAGTAATTAGGGTAATTTCCTTTATTCCAATCTCTCCAGCAAGACGCCTCCTCTCCCCCCCCCCACCGCCGCCGCCACCTCCACTGCGCCGCTGCCGCCTGCGCCGCCCGCCCACCGCCGCCGCCCCCTTAGGGCGCCGCCCCTCCCCTCCACCACCTCTTTTTCCCCGATCCACTAGCCCCAGATCCACCCTCCCATTTGCGTGTGTTACATATTTATTCTAAGAGTGATACATGTCTTGGTCATTATTTGGAGAGCTCTTAGACTTCTTCCTAAACACTTGGAAGGTATTTTTTTCAAATACCTTTTGTTATTGCTCTAGGGAGGCATTCACCTTAAAATATCTCTAGCATATAAGAATTTCTAAGCACTGCTTTGATCACCTTCAATAGAGCTTTCTAGCTACATGACCACATGCTAAACTTTTTTACTTTTTGATCCCAGAGGCAAAATAAGGACTGAGCTACATGAGCAGCAAAAATCAGGACATGGACAAAGCTGCTTGGCACTGAGTAGGAAGAACTCTCATCCAACATCCAAAAAATATGCACTACGATGTCCAAAAATCACATGGTGTAACATCTCAAACTATCTGCTACAACATCAGAATATTGACAAAACATGAAAAAATCATCTTATACAACATCACAAACTACCTATTGTAACAAAGACATAATATACTGCAACATTACACATTTACCATTGAACATGAAAAAATGCAACATAAAAAATCAAAAACATGTACTACAGCAACAACATTACAAAACCAATACTACAACATTTGGAAAAAGGTAATCACAACCTCAAAAGTTACCTTTTGCAGCACATGAATCATCTAATGCAACATCCAAAAATCATCTGTGGCAACACCCTCAAAGCATTATGGAATATGGAAAAATCGTAAACATAACATTAGAAATCAGTTACCATATATAACATCACTAGCCATATGGTCTTGAATGTACAATAGCCAAGGGATGGAGATGGGGCCATGCGGGCTTGAATGTACAATAGACAAAGGATGGGGGATCGGTTCAAGGACTAAGACAGCTCCAATTGAAAGCCTTGGCTCATCACTGTCGAGCTCATTAGAGTCTGAAGGAGGGAGGAGATGCCACCATGGACAAGCTTGTCGATGGAGAGGTCACTCTTGTTGTGGAGTTTGCGACAAGGGAATTTGGAGGACTTTGCATGTTAATGGAGAAGCCACTCCACTAGGCATAGTTGTGCTGCACCACCCCAGATCTCAAGCTAATCATGACATGGACTTGATTCAGCATGGGACAGATGGAGAGAGAGAGAGAGAGAGAGAGAGAGAGAGAGAGAGAGAGAGAGAGAGAGAGGTGGAACTAAAATAAGAAGACAGAGTTCAAGCATATTCTGTTGTTTAGATAAGGATGAGGACGCAAGGGTCAATTTTAGATTAGGCAGACGCACTTGAGTGGCATCGATGGAACGACTGAGTTGTTCCTAGCATTCCCATTTTAAAGGCTTGTTTAGATTGTTTTGTACAGGAATTTCAAAGAAATTCAATTTCTACGTTTTGCTTATATCACATGGTGTCTAGAATGAAGGAATGAGGTTTTCTTTTTCTTTGAAAAGACTTGCTTTCCTTTATGAAATAGAGAAAATAAGACATCCACTTCAAGCTTTTAAAACGAGAGGGGTGAGCAAATCCTTATTCACTATAATAGAGCAATAAACATGTTCTTATATTCTATGTTCCTTTTCGATCCTATGTTTTCTGCCTACACTCTCATTTTCTATTCCTATATTTTTTTGTCATTTCCTCTGTTATATGTTTCTTTAATTCAAAAAGGCCCTTAGAAGCTAAATTAAAGAGATCAAGAGGCGCTATATTGGTGTGTTTGATTTATGAAATGACCCTTTGCTTTATGAGGTGGTGCATCATGAATTCATTACATGAATTTTGAGAAAATCAACGCATTTCTTATGTATACACTAATTATCATATACTAATTATTATCTTACGAGGAATGAGCTGATAAATCAACCTGTTTCATTCCATAAACCAAATAAAAAAAAACTGAAAAACTGAGGGACGGTAATGGACCGTCTCATTCGTCTCAAACCAAGCAAAACCTAACCTAAAATTCACCATACCTATCCGAAAGCATCTAGGCTCCTAGTGAGTTTCAGTGGTTAATGACAACGTAAGATTATTATGACTAACGTGTGTTTCGCAAAGGCAATTTGAGTTAGGTCATGATAATGGTGATTGATTGGGCAATCAATGGTTTTCATGCCCCTACGATCAAAAGGATGGACAACAAGGTTAAGGATGACTAGTTCTAAGTGTCGTTTGGAGTTGGAGTGACACTTAAAGTAGTTAGAACTTTGTTTTCTCCTTTGCCCATAATATTAAGGGGGGTATGAATGGGTAGCTTGACCTAGGTGAGTCTAGTGAGTTAGGTGTGGTGCACACTTGTTCAATCTAGCACTAGGTGGCTCTAGAGTTGGTCCAAAAATCAGTGGAATCGAAGCCATTCACAAGTATCGCAAAATTGGAAGTGAACGGAGTTGTTTCAGGGTGGTCGGATGCTAATGCATCCGGTCAATTATGCAGGGTACCAGCTAACCGGATGCTCTGGTGCCACCAGGGCACGGTCTAGAGTGGACCGGACGTTGGTCAGCGTCCGGTCACAGTCCAGAGAGGTCGAGAGAGGAAAAAAGTTGGCTGGACGCATACAGTCATGGTGGACTGGACTCTCCAAGCATCCGATCAGTCTGTTAACAGCTAGTACAGTTACCGTTGCTTTGGTGACCAAACGTGTGCGGTCACCCTGAAGGACGCGTAGGGTCATTTACAGTAATGGAATGGTTTCATTATCTAAAATGAAGAACATTTCGCACCAAAAGATCAGTCCAATAATACCACTCACTGGTAAATAGCGCAATACTTCTTCAAGAATCTCCGCTATTTGAATATTGAACATCATCATGACAAAGTGCTGCCTTGTACCCCTCCGTGTGTGTGTTTGTGTGGGGGTATTTATTATTCCTCACCTCGTTCAATTGAGGTCTGTTGCTCATTCATTTAGCTGATAGACACCATTGGAGTGCAAGAGCCTAGTGAAGTTTGGGAGATTTGCTAATCCATGGTTTAGAACCTCATTAGTGCCAAGATAGTAGTAAGTGTACATCCACTCATCTCATTAGGCTTGTCATAGTGAAGTGAGAGTTCGTCATAAAGCTAAAGTGAAGACTTTAGCGGCAAAATGCAAAAGAGCAAATAGCGGCACAATTTTTTTCAAGCTAGCTATAGCGGCAAAAAATAGCGGGCTATTTTTTTCCATGGTTCTTACTTATTACTTTTGGTGATTGGCATTACCTAGACGGCTTGGTGGCGATCGGAAGCTTGATGATCATCTAGTGGAGCTTGTGGATGACCCAACTCATGGTGTGAGCGGTTGTGGGCAATTCACTGTGTCGGAGTGACAAAGAATCAGCCCGTAGAGAGCACTTGTCCTTGTGAGGATCAAAAGGGAGCTATACCATTGCGAGGGTGCTCCAACAAGGACTAATGAGGAGTGCCGACTCTCTGATACCTCAAAAAAAACATCAACATGTTCCTATCCCCTCTTTACTTTGAGCATATGCAATTACTTGTATTTATGTACTTAGAATTGTCATGCTAGAGTAGAATTAGAACCTAGGAAGCTAAGCTTTTATGCTAGAGTAGGATTAGAATCTAGGGAGCTAAACTTTTGTGCGTAGAATCATAGAACACACTTCTAAACACTACGGGTGAAATAGGCTATCGTTAGACTTGTATCATTGTAGAAGCTCAATTCACACCCCCCGCACCGCACCACCACCCCCCCCCCACCCCCAATTTTGAGTATCTTGATCCTTTCACTATCCTTACTCATTAAAGAACACCAAATCATTAATCAAAGTCTGGTAGCTCCCGCTTACTTGTCACAAAATGATGTGCCAATACTGCCCTTAGACGAATAACAAAAAATAAGTTTTGAACCATCACGAAACAGCAGGTAGACTAGTTTCTGCGCACAATCACAGCACACACACTTGCGATCAGTATGCAAACATCTAACCAGTGGTAGTTGAAATATTCCTCTATTGTAACCAGCTTAAATGGTAAGAACGAAAACAAACTACAATATGGACTTCAAACTGTGCACCCCAAAATTACTAAGGCCCAGTTCAGTTTTATCGGTTCGGTGCATTCCGCGCCTGGAACAGTTCCAGCGTTATAGAAATTTATGAAGAAACCGCTCGACCAGGGATTATTCCCAATGCAATCGAATGGAGCCTAATGGAGAACATTGGTTTTCATGACAAAACGTATACGAATGCAACAACATTAAATAATGATACCAATCAAACTGATCATTTCCGAATTACTACCAAGAATGCTGGTATAATTTGGAAGCGCGTCATAATGGATGATAACCATCTGGTGTCCATGGAAACATTCAGTAGAAGACAGGCACGCCCATGTAAGGTACATTGCAAAATTACGATTTTAAGCAGTACCATGAGCTAAATCTAACAGCTTCCACTCATAACCCAGTCTTCTAATCCTCATGCAAGGCCTTCATCAGGTATAGCCTGTTGAAATTCTGACCAGCAACCCTGCCATTGTGACGCAAATTACAATCAATATATGAGTGCACTATGAAGCACAGAAACTAAATGCTAGGGAAACAGAAGCAATAAAATATTTCATTTCGTTTAATGTGCTATTGACAGGGAAGTGGTAGGGGAGGGGGAGAGGGGAGGGAGGTGGGTGGGTGGGGGCGCTGATGGGTGAACGCAGCACTATACACTGGGATGTAAGTGGACAACCCCTCAACTCAATCCAATATTTGTTATCTACCTATCTATCCTTATACTTTATTTCTGTATACCAAAACGGCCACAGGTGAGGCCACGTTGCCCTTTCCCTCTCACGTGGGTACTGTTCATTAAACAGTAACAACAGTGACCGTTCCAATAAACAGTACCAGCCCGGCATGAACAGCAACCGGACATGAACAATGAGCTGCATGAAACCCACCCGGCATGAACAGCAACCGGACATGAACAACGAGCTGCATGAACAGTATTTAAACCCGTTAATGCACAGTACGAACCCGTTAACAAACAGTGAAACTCATTCAAATAGTACAGACCCGTTAACAGATGAACAGTCACGCCCGTCAAAAAAAACACCAAACCGATTACCGGCCAAAAGAAAACCCGTGTTGCACGGGGCCACCTGCTAGTATACTTTATGCCTGTATACCAAAACCGAAGCTCAGGAGGCCACGTCGGCGGTACTATTCCCGGGATACTGTTCACAGAACAGTAACCGTTCCCATGAACAGTACCCGCCCCGGTATAAGCAGTACCGACTATAAACAGTAAACCCGCCATGAACAGTACCGAACCCGTTGGTGTACAGTATAAACCCATTATTAAACAGCAAAAACCCGTTAACAGATAAACAGTCACGCCCCGTTAAAAAAACACCAAACCCATTAGCATACCCAAAAAAAAAAAAAAAAAACCGTGCATACCACGGGACCACCTGCTAGTTGTTATATAATAACAATATGTACAAACTATAAAATGAAACCCCAATTCAGTGGAATAGGCTTGGGCTTCTCGGTCGACCCACGCCCATCCCTCCATACTACCAAACCAAGCACAATATGTTTCACCCATTCAATCAACTACTGAAGAAATGGGCATTCTATTTTGTTGGACTTTCAAGTTGTTGGGTAAGTTAGCCAAGAAAAGCAGGCTGCATTTGCAAAATTTGTATATAAACATATAAGAATAGGTACAAACTGCTAAGAGCAAAGGTTATTTTTAGAGTTACTAAAACAGGAGGAAGATGCTAAAAGCACATTTTGTTAAAACTTCAATTGATCAGAAGATTATCAATCATCACTTAACACTGCAAACATGACCATAGCTGGAAGAAAAATTGGGTTGTGAAGATCATAACCACTAGATGATTCCTACATCTAATGGATGCTTCGGTAAAATAGAATCATGCAAGAGCTTTGGAACTCAGTAAAGTGTAAATGTATACCCGTTGATATGGTTGCAGTAACTGGAGATCTGATTGGTTACAAGATAGCCCTCCAATCGTGATGGCTCAGGAATAGGCTTAAAGATAGGATTTGACGGATCTTCTTCTGGCAGTGGCTCCTCACCAGCTGCTTTTCTCGCCATGTTCTCCTGCCTGTACCAGCACAAAATACAAAGAAACCAATGTGACAATGTGAATGAACACTAGACACAATAATTTGCTGAGAAAGAACTTCCTTAAAACCATGGTTCACAAAAGATATGATCATATATGAAATGCATGAGGTAATAATGTACATGTGGACGACAAAGTAGGCATTTTCCAACCTTCTCTTTTGAAGCCATGCCTGCTGCTGTGACTGTTGTCTTGACAGGTTGCGGTAATAATATTGGAACTGAATTTCAAGAAAGGCACTCAATCAAACAAATAGATAATGTAGTAAACCACAGATAAATCATAGAGAAGTTCTTCTGTTAAAAACAAAATAGTACCTTGTTCTGCTCTGATGAAAGATCATCCATGCACCCAATCAGAAATTCCAAGTTCCTTTCCATAAAGGGAGCAGTTGACAATTTAAGTCTGTCAAAGTCACACTGAAACACACAAAATAGTAATGTGACTCAAATAAGAAAAGATGAAACAAATGCCACATAAGAGTTTCTGCAAGCAAAAATCTAAACCTGAGTAACAGGTGACTCTGGTTCCAGCTCCTTCATGAAGGCACTGACAAGCGCTGAGTTGGAAACTTTAATCTGTGGACACAAATAGGACAAAATACCTGAGAGACTAAATTCATCCATATATAACTCAAAAAAGAAAATATAAAGAGTGCATACCGGTATCTCCTCAAAAATATCAACCCAGGACAATTTCTTCTCTCTTAACCTGCAACAGCACAAAGTCATTGTATAAAAAAACCATTTGTACAAACTAGTACAATACTGAGCTACAGAAAAGAGGTCGTACTTCTCCCCAGTTAAACCATTGTTACGGTAAAGATCCATAAATGAGTCTGTAAGCTTTAAGGCTTTGAGGGCTAGCACGCCTTGACTAGATCTAGATGGGTCATAGACAATGCACACACATCTCCTGATACTCTCCTGCAATAAGTGAATGTTATGTATAGAATGCAAAATAGAAGAAAATAACAACCATGATCATGCTAGGAAGATATCTGATAGTCAGACAGTGCAAAACATTCTAAGTGAAGAATCAACATTGAAAAGTACAATCAGAGCTGAACTCCTAACTGGTAAGATCTTTGTTCAACATTACTATGCTATCATCAGAGGCAACACATACTCAAATAAGCAATAAAACTACGAATTTTCAATCACTTGAGATGTTAACAATGTTTTGATGCAGAAACATGTTGGATCATACATCTTAATCTACTAGTCCAAAGGCAATGAGGTTACAATCAACCATAAAGAATTATTTCTACTAGGTATTTAGGTAAACAAAGAACCCCAAAAGGTGGTCCCATTGAATTCTATTTCAATAGGTCGGCATAGCAACATCTGAAACACACATTGCTTCACCTATACTCATCCAGTTTTCATGCTATTTAAGCATTGTACCTTTCCAACTACTTACAACTCTCCATCTCTAATATTGCAGTGATTTCTGTTCTTGACAAAGTATTTGGGACACAAATCCAAATATCCAATATACCCAAAATCTAGACAACTACGTGAAACTACCCTGAACTTGAAACTCCAAACCGATTGAAACCTAGAGCCTGATACCTCAAACATCATTGAAACAGCAGCATATATAAACCAGAAAGATGCCCTGACCCCACCCCAAACACACCACACACACACACACACACACACACACACACACACACACACACACACACACACTTCCAAGTCCCTATAAGCTTAATATATCATATCTCATGTCATTATATAAGATGGTCTTGTATGGTAGACCATATCAACATAGGGGCTCTGATTACCAAGTATAAATGCCTTGATAGTGGACTCAAGATAAAATCCTCTTTCCTGAACCATAAGACTATTTGGCAGGTTGCTATTATTTTAATTAGGTAGCAGATTAAACCACTAATGCAGTCATGATACTAACATAGTAGGGGGAAATGTGAAATGGAAAGGGGGGAAATAGAATTTTTTTAGAATGGGAAAGTATCTGATGCCAGCGAAAACGCTGGATAAGAAACTTTGCGTATCTATCATCCCCGTACCTGATAGTTCATAAATGTTTCAATCAGTTCCACAGTTTGAAAAGATCCTAGCAAGCAAGACTGATACCTGTAAGCGTAGACCAAAAGAAATGCAAGTTAAAATAGTAAAATAAACTTGGATTACTACAGAGGAAAATAATTGGGCACTAGAAGCCACCCCATTATAGTAATGTTAAGCTCATAAAATGTTGGACGAGCAGTAACAACATCGTGCTTTTTGATCACATGTGGTAGCTGAAGAGTTCATATTTGTCACATGGCACAAGCAAATATTACGTGCTCATATGTCAAAACAGTGATAGTAGTGCATGTAAAGCTAATACAGGCCCACCAACACCGATTGCAAGATCAACAGTAATACATAGCAATCAATACTCATCAGCAAAATTTACAGTGGCAGCAGCCTGGTTACTCCCCCTCCCCCCTTCCAAAATATGACCAAATACAAGGTTCCAATAATTGCGGTCAACAATCCTTTAGGTATGATAATAAATCTGTGAACTCATTTGTAGCACATAAATTTTCAATATTTTAGTTTCAGCAGGATAGTATATCAAAGACATTATCCACCAGTTCTCAGTATCACATAACAGAAAATGCATCTCGCAATTCCATTTAAAACTACTTCATGCATGCCTATATTGTTTCCCAGCATAATGAAAATATAACATAACCAAAAAATATTAAAATTAAAGTGATAATGAAAAGACACTTATGACCAAGAAAGCTAAGGTCAATTGTGAAACAGTCATACATACTCAAGAGCTACTATTTACTTGTGCAAGATCATGGAATATATAATCCACGAGTAGCCAAGTACACTGACTATTTCTAAATCAATTGAATCAGGTATTAGATATTAGATAAAAATGAAACTAGCTTAGGCCCAGGCCCTGTTTGGATTCCATGAACTAGTATCTAGTTGACTAACAATTAGTCCATAAAGATCCAAACAGGTGAACTAGTAGGTGAACTAGTGAGTGAACTAATGACTAATCTAAGGCTCAACTAGTATTAGTTCACTAGTCCACAAAACCTAACTATTTGAACTAGTTGTTAGTTTATTGGATCCAAACAGGCCTTTAGCTTACCATCCAATAGTATTATTGTCAACATTAACTTCCCTCAAACACCTCATCATCTCAAGCTGATAATTGGCACCATCTGCATCTGCTTCATCATCCTCTTCTCTGATCTGCAGTAAAAATAGTAAGGTAGTTATTAGCCTATAAAATGCGAAAGAACAACTACCCTAGAAGACCATAGAAGAATAATACATATTCAGTACTGAGCTGCTAAGAATGTCAAGGAGTAAGGACTCACAGGGAAGGGAAAACAGTTGGTCACTTCCAAAACACTACCAACATCCAAACCAAGCAATTGACCTGTAACTAGAGCAGGCGCAAACTCCTCACAGTGCTTAATGATCTTCAGTACAGCCTGCGTAAAATAGCATTATTGTGAGTACAAATTACACAATTCTTGTAGAATTAAGATCACAGAGAAAAATGCTTGTCGCTATGGGAAATTTTTCTAATCCACTGAGGCAGAAAAATCAATCTGGTTTGTCGTAAAATAACTTATGTAACTAAAATAAACTAGGTGAAACATTAGTTTGGTGTGAATAGACTTATTTAACTTGATCAATATTTTTGGTTCATCAGTACAAGTAATCCTACCTTTTGAACCATGATTCTAGGCACCCAGATAACGCTGCTAATCAGACCAGTGTTATCTAGCACCATACATAGGCATACACATCCAATAAATATGAAGTCACACCAGTTTAACATTTTTAAAAAATTTTATGTGCAAATAGTACTGTCTAAGCAGGCGGATTTTGAGAGACATAATGGGAGTGTTTGGATAGCACCCTGACCCACAGGCAGCATTGACCAGGCATCCGGCAAATCGAACAGCTGGGAACGCTTGCCTGGGCCAGGCAGGTTCTTCGGCATTGAAGTAAAAACACCCAATGTGCATAAAGATGAATAAAATTTGTAGGTAGGCTCAGCTGTGCTACATCAGTTGTGCTAAATGATATTGCTATGAATTGAAAGTGTGTGAAAGCATATGCAATACAAATTGCACCATCATTGTGAACTAAGAGCATCTCCAGCAGCTTCCCAATACAACTCACCCAATAAGTTAGTATTGGGTGGCCCAATATTATTTTTTTGATTATTAGGAGATGCTACAGCAGATCACCAATAATCTCCTCCAATATGTGGGACCTACCTGTCAATTACAATTTATTTATTTTCTTTTCCCCTTTTCTTTTCTCTCCCCTCAGTTCATCTTCCCCGTCGCATCGCGACTTTGCAAACACACTCGTGGGCCACCGCCGCGGCCTAGCGAGAGCACAGCCCACGTCAGCGAAATCTCCGGCCCCAACCTCAGCGAGAATGAGGGTCCGCCAGAGCAACCTCCACACCGCCGTCGTCGGCCTCGGCCTCGACCTCGACATCCATCCCGAGATCGAGCGCGGCGTCCTCCCTCAACCGCGACACTGGCCCTGCCATCCCCAGCCCTGGTGCCCCTCCACCACGTTTGCTCCCGGCCATGACCGTAAGCTCCTCATCGGGTGTGCAGAGTGGGGCCTGCTTGTGTGAAGGCGTGAGCTCCTCACTTGTTTTCTGCTGCACCTGATCTAGGCGAACTTGCAGCCTGGCGGCTGGTACAACAACCAGGGTCAGTGGTGAGCAGAGGAAGAAAAACAAAGCTATGATGGGCCCCACTTTATTGGGGAGGTGCAACTGCCCTTTCATTTGAGGGGAGAAAGGGTGTTTTTGGTGGCCACCAAAAATAGGAAGGGCTATTGGGGCACTGCTGGAGAAGAAAAAGTGAGCATCTCCACCAATATGACAGTTTTACGGGGATGAGGGGTGGGATTTGGGGACTGCAGATGCTCTTTTGGTTCTACAACTGGTCTATAATTCTGGTGGACAGCAAACCAGACAGACATTTCAGCTTTTCCCCTACCATGTTGGACTGAGGTTTTAGGAATTACTATAGTTAATTGCTTTGCCTACATTCAAAAAAAAATCATAGTCGAATGTAACATGGTAGTCTAGTAATCGACCGACAAAACGTGTATACCATGTTGAGAATAACATTCGTGGCATTAACCCCTAAAAGGAAAGGGTTACTTTCCCCTGATTTCGATCCCCACAACAGCTGACGCTACGCAAACAGATCCATCCCCTGAGCACGCCCAAGTTTCTCAAATCTCTGCACGTCAAATGCCCAATCGCAAGCCCAAACAGTAGAGGGTTGGGTTTCGGAAGCAATTACCAGGCCCTCCATCTGGACGACGCGGAGCGGCGTCGGCGCCTCCTCGGTGACCGTCGACACGGCCTGCAGGAAGGACCTCATTCCTCCCGGTGCCGCTGCTGCAAGCCAGCCAACCAAAACCCAATGTTAGAGCGCGAGATGGGACGCTAACCGTACGAGATGACGCGAGCGAGGCAAAGGAAAGGCTTCGGAAGTCCCTTACGGTTAGCCATGGCTGCTCGTAGATCGCTGGGCGGCGGTGTGCAGGCGGGAGATGCGTGCTCGCTTGGAGGAACGGCGCGAGCTGTGGAGCGAGGGAAAGGAGAGCGGCGGCCGGGAGTCTAGGGTTTTCTGGCTGCGGCGAGGGCACAGAGCAGAGACGTGCGCGACCAGATGATGTGCGGCGCGGATGTGCTCAGTGGGCTAAAAGAAGATTTACATTTATTTTATTTGTTCAATGAAATAAAACTTTGTACAAGTTCAATCCCTATTCCTTATACAATACAATATCCCCTTTTTATTATGACTAGTGAAAATGCACGTGCGACACGCACGTGTTATATGGCTGCATTAAACAGAAAACTTTGAGATTGCAGGATACACAAATAGGAAACAAATATTTTGTTTAACAATCAAATACTGACACTAATGGAATACACATAATATAATTATTTATTTTTTTTATTTGAAGATCAATGTGTATCACAATATTATATATATAACATGTGTGAAGTGAAATTGAACATAATTACATAGCACAAATCTTCATTTAATATTTTATGCACAAGTATACACGTCTCTTATCTTGATAGGCTAAATATCATTAGGTCATTCATATATTCCCAGTAAAACTTGGTCACCTAAAAAATCTTTCACAGTCGATGAATAATAATAAATCTATGTATGTAACTATAATTCTTGATTTTTCTAATGAGAAGACCAGGGATAGTATGGTGTCCTAAGAGACCAATGATCAGTTGATCTCATTGTTCTATCTTTAAATGACATAAATTTATAGACAGTATCTTGACAATTCATATTTTCCTCATGTAGTCATAGCATCTTTATACCGTTGTCGTATAGTATCTATTTTTCTTCCGTATCTATTTTTCTTCCAAATGATATATTCAGTTGTTTAGAAGGCCTGATGCAGTTTGAGCCAAGACCCAAACATTGCCAAATGATAAAATAATAACTACATTTTTTTTTCAACAATGTTGATTTCGAGCGTCATCCGTCTTGGCCATTAGAATTTTTTTATTTGCATTTGGTGTACCCCTAGCATGTAAAGCAAACAACATAAGCCTTTATTTGGTATAAAAAAAGTAGCAAGTAATCTAACATAAAAGATCAGTACATGACCATTTATCAAGTAAAACAAAAATTTTTCATAGCAGCTGCCAAATTTGTACATATATCCATGTCTTTTGATTGCCTGATGCAGATGCAGTAAGAATCAAGATCTAAATATTGCTAAGAAAAACTTTGCTTTACAGCATAAGAACTATGGCTCTGAACCAAAAATATAGAACTGGAACTTACAGTGAAGCTGAGAACAATATCAGCTCCCACATAATTGACATAAGATTGATAGTACTGAAACATCAAGAGTCAAAGACTTTGCACAGAGAACTTATGGTTCCTTGTAGTACTCAAACTTTAAAGGATATAAGCATCTTTGTTCTAAATAAAACAGAGAACGGAAACTTGATAGTGAAGCTAAAAAAATTACGGCTCCTATATATGTTCATTAGAAGGAAAAAAAAATATTGCCAAATGCTTGGTTACAGTATAACCTGTAAAACCACATACTTGGTAACAGTATAACCTGTAAAACCACTGAGAGGCAAACATGTCCATTAAAAAGCAAAGCAAAAATATTAACATCATATATTTACATGCCACTCACGATATTCTTCACCAAAACAGGTTCTACGGGATGAACCACATCCTGCTCTTGGATGGACAATATATATTCAGCTCCATGGCCATGGGTATCCCTCGTTAGGACACATTCAAATATTGATGCCACTGTCGATAAAGCTGGAACAGACAATTCCAAAGTTCAGATTAAAAAATAAGATCAAGGTCTTAGTGTATACATATTTAGTTACAGGTTGCTCGTATATGTCAAGCAAATACTTTTTAGTAACAGATCACCTATACGTAAATGATCACCTATACAAAGTTGCTCATGTAGCCTCAAACTGCAGCAACAAAAAATATTAGTCACTTATGCATAGCGAGTTGCCATTGATTAATAAGGGGAAAAAATAAAAGTAAAACTGCATTATTAATCAGCGTGATTGTTTCCAAACCTAGGGTTGAAGATGGGTGTAACACCCCGGTGTTAGTTAACCTAAACCCCACCATGTCATCATCATTATTGCATGAGCATTCATCATTAGAGAACCCTGGTATGTGTAACTAAAATAAGTTTACAAAGTTCTAGGATTGTTTGAGCTCTTTTTGTATCTCGTGTGTATGTATACATCACTTAAATTTCATATACATGTTTAATCAAGTTTCTAAAAATGATTAAACTAAAAGCAACCTTGGTGTGTACAAGTGCTTGGCTAACCTTGGCTTACACCCTAACCAAGTTTTATAAGTCAAATGAGGTGCAAGGAAGAATCAAATTTGCATTTGGAATTCAAAATCCCAAACCCTAGCTTGATGGCTAAGTGTTGGAATTTGAATTTCACTTTTAATTTTGGTGAGCTAACCATAATTAATTTTCTAAATAAAAGTTGCTAACCAATGGCACTATTTCAAAGTATGAATTTTGTACTTTGAAAATATACTATTGGTTGGGTTTGAAAAAGTGCCACAACATCATTAATTAATTGCCCAAAGAATCAATTTGAATTTTCTTTTCCGATTTTCAAAGGTGTTTTTACCCCTTATTTAATTGCACCTCAAAATGTTCAAAATTTGGGAAAACTTCCAAAATACAGTTTGTACATCTCTTTGATCTCTACAAGTTTGGTATATAAAGTTTTTTCAAGTTTTTGAATAAAATTTGAAATAATTTCAAAAGTTCTTTAAATTGGGAATTTGTTCCCTTTTGATTTTTTAAACTCTAATTCAAAATTTATTCAGTTTCATGAAAAACTCTTTTAATGAAAATTGTAGATCTTGAAAAGTGGAACAACTTTTATTTTTGGAGATTTTCATCTTTTATTCAAATTTTGAAAGCAATTTTGAAATCCCAAAGTTTAGAATTTATTTCCTTTTTCAAATTTAAACTGCAATTTCAAAAATATTTGAAATTTTACAAAACTTGTTTAATGAAAGTTGTAGAGTTCATTATTTTGCACAACTCATATTTTGGAAGTTTTTTAAGTTCTTACACAGTTTTGGGAGTAATTTGGAAAGGGAGAAAAATCAGCTTGCTGCTACAGTAACCAACAGAGAGGGGTGCCACCTTGCCTCTGCCCATGCCGCACTGCCTGCCGGCGTCGCCGTGGCCGCTCCGGCGTTTTCGGCGCCGGGCGTGTTGCTGGCGGCGTGGCGTGGCTTCATGAGAAGGACCTAGTCAAGCTTGATCCCATACTGCTCATCGAACCCCTGCGCCGTCAAAATTGGCGTGACTGGCTGCTCCATCAATCCTGCCATCCTTTCCAACAGCCCCGCCACTCCCTCATCTCTCTTTCGAGCCATCGATTACAAGCTATAGCCGCCTAGATCGGGCCGCATCGCTGTCTTCTTCCTCCCGCCGTGCGAGCGCGCGCCCCGGCCGCTCACCGTGCCAAGCTCCATCTAGCGAGTCACATGCCAAACCAAGCTTTGCCCTAGAGCCGCCATGAGCTCTTGATCGGCGTCGTTCCACCGTTCGGCTCTCAACGCCACATTGGTTGCCCGCCGCCTGCCGCTCCGCCCGCCCGAGCTCGCCTCCCGACCCGCTCCCTCCGGCACACCACCGAACCAATCAACATCACCGGTAACTCCGCCTAGACTCCCTGGTTCTCACGGCCCATCCCATTCATTCATCCCACCGCGGTTCCGCCGGAACGCCCGGCACTTCCGCCCCAGCCGTGAGATGCCGAGCCGCCATCGCCCGTCGATTCCCCTTCTCTCGGTCACCAACAGGAGTCGTGTAGGTGCTCGACGTGTTCGCCGCCGTGTAGAGAAGAACGCGAAGGTGCCATCATCGCCGCTGAGCCCCCTCACCGCGGCAAGAAGAACGCGGCCGGCCCATCGCCGTCCCTCCGTTAAGACAGAGGAGGAAGAGAAGGCTGGTCGGGCCGGACTGCAACCGGGCCAGTTGGGCCGCGCGGTGGCCTGTGAAGAAAAGGAAAAAGGTTTTCCTTTTTCTAAATTCTTTTTCTAAAGCTGTTTTTCATATTTTTTGCAATTAAATACTTTGGGCATATAAAAATATGATAAAAATATTTATGTGATCCTTGTGGTGTGAAGTTTCAGGGGAAAAATATGTTTGCAGTATATTTAGTACTTTTGTTAGGTTTAATAATTCCATGTTTTAATTAATAAATGAATGATGTTTGATTTTTGTAGAGCAATATATTAATCCAAAAATCATGAAAAATTAGGAGCAAGCTTTTCATGCTAAAAGTGACCTCCACTAAATTTTGTGCACTGTTTTGAATAAGTTTACTTTTATAATTAATTTCACCTTGTTTAATGACCATGAAAATGTTTAATTGCTATATGCTTCCTTTAGAATTGTTTTCCCTGTTAATTATTCTTTGAGGACCATGAATCATAACCACCCTACTGGTTCATGGCTCGGTTGTGTAGTAATAGTAGTAGTTATCCTCATATGTTTAGTAGTAGCTAATTGACTGTAAAAATGGTTAATAAAGTAGTAATCACCCTTAATCACTTTTTAAGGTTGCTTGATTTTGGGATTGAGTGATGACCCTAGGTCATTAACACTAATGACCTTCGGCATTTTATGTTGATTGCGTATCGTTAGTAGGTCGTCGACGCTAGTTGTACCTTCTTGTTGCAACTAGTGAAGGAAAGTTGTACTCAAGATAATAAAAATTAAGTTGTTTCATCCATGTTGCTCTGCATCATGCATCATGGCATGCATTTTATCATACTTAAACATGCATCATTTCATGCGTGTAGTCCACGTGAGAGCGATGGCTCACGATGGTCAAGATTGGAAGAGGTTCGCGATGATCCAACCCCGACGAGATGAATCCCGAAAGACGTTGATGTCAAGGGGCAACGCAGCAAGCCCCGGATGCATTTAAACCCTTCCTTGAATTTGAAAGTTCTTTATAAATTTTATGTTGATGATATGATGCATTAGGTATAGGAGTTGAGTGATATCCTATCTTGATGCATTTACCGTACCTTGATATACTATCCCCGAAACCTGTTTTGATTTGAAAATATTTAGTATATGCCTAGTCTTGCTGATAGCATAGGCTTTGCACATAAAATGTTTTCAAAGGTGTGATACGAAATCCCCGTTGAGGGCAATTACAAAAACTTGATGTTACTTGTTGGTATCCCTTCACTTTGATCAAGTCAAGGGTACGCAACAAGAGCATGATGATGAGTAAATTGAGACGTCGGTGGAGTGACTTGCATCGGGGAGGGGCTATTGGGTGGTGTAGTGTCGTCCACTTGCGTCGGTTAAGGACCGGCCCGTTGTTTGGCCCACGGGATCATGAGGTTATTGGATAGTACTAGTCGCATGCTAAGTAAGCTCCACTTGGACTATTGGAGCGTGTACCCATCCTACGATGCGCATGCGCCGAAGTGACCGAGCGGCCGAGAGAGAGGAGACGCCCGTTCGGTGTGGAGAAAAGCGTTGAGTTGATGTATGTAAGACGGTCAGTCATGCATACATCGTGTGGCTAGAAGCCCCGGCCGGGTATATAAAGCGATTCGAATCGTCGTGTGCTCCACGATATGGGAGCCGTGAAGTCCCGCATCGTAGTAATGAGGAAAGTTGCCGAGGATGGAAAGTTTTGGAAATTGAGATCTTGCTTGACAAGTGTTTGCTCTAGACTAGGATAACCTAGATGGATAGCCTTATGCTTAATGAAAATATCAGATAAGAATGAATAGTAAGGATCAACATTAGTCGCTTTTCGCAAAGGTGTCTTTGATTCTTGCTAAAGCCTTACCTTGATTCCTATATCAAGTCTTCTCCACTCTTTTTAATTCTTGCGGAGTACTTTTGTACTCGGGGTTTGTTTGACCCCCAGGTTGCGGTGTTGACTAGTGTACTTGACTTTGGTCATACCAAAGGCTTGGCATGATCGAATATTCGCTTCCGCAAATCCAGTTAAGTTTTGTGTAATCAAACTCGATCAAATGTTGTAATCGTCTTTTGTAAATCTTCCGCTACTCTGTTGTATTTGGATAAAAATAATTGTAATACTACAATATCTTGTAAGAAGTCGATCTTGGCGGATCGTGGTTTCAGGCGGGGTTTCACCCAAAGAGCTTTTAAGTTATCAAGTATGGCCGACAGAGGTCTTAGGGACAATGTCGGTGCTTGTGGGCCATATAATTTAGAAGGTTACGCCACAATGGGCCTCGCGTATGAGGAACTCAATTAATCAAGGCTCCACCGGCCTATGCTGAATTGCTTGGTGGACTAAAAAGAACTACACATTGGGCCATGGGAGATCGTTATGAAGGACGGCGTGCACCATCGGTGGCAAGCCCTCAAACTAAACATCTACCACCAAGAATTGGATCATCACCCTTGGTTGGATAGACGCTTGAAAGCAAGAGACACAACCACACCAAGCATCGGCTCGCGGCGAGCAAGCCAAAGCGGAGGTTCCATCACCTATCGAAGGGAATACGAACCTTGGACGTGACGATGTACTTGAAGACAGCCGCCCTCACGCCACATTGGTTGCCCAGACATGCCCGTCGATGAATACGGACCACTCCCCATTTCGGTGGCTACGTGCCCCCCGCATGCGGCTGCCGCCCGCGCACAGTGGCGAGGAGGCGCAAGGCATGCTGCCCTTGACCACGGCGACCATTGATCTCGAGGAAGAAGATAGGAGCATCGCAGAGATCATGAGGGGGCGTCGGGAAGAAGGCATGAAGATGGAAACAATCATCGACTAAACGTGATTGATTGCTTGTCGTGAGTAAACGTGATTGAATCGATTCCTTGTTGTCGTTAGGATTAGGATGGAAGGATTCTCAAATTGTCCGGGTGTATATGTCGGTTACACAAAGATGGAAGGAGAGGATTTGAGGAAGCCACGGCATGCAATGGGGCGTAGAGCAATTATTCTGAGGGGGGTGTAAGATCTCGCAAACGGACGGCTCATATAATACGTTGTCGAGATCAATTAAGTAGAGAGAGTAAGATCTCGGACGGCGGAGGGCTCGTATTGCACGGTACCAAGATCAGATGGTTATCATAGAGGGAGAGCCCCTCGAAAAAACTCGTTCTTTTATAGTGTGATGATTGACGAAAATACAAACAAAGCAAATAACAGATATCAAATTAAAAATCTATCTACTTGCTTGGATGCATTGTAAAAGTAAAATCATATGGTAAAGACTTTACGCTAGGCGGCCGTACTTATGTCGCAGTGCACCCACACCTGGATCCAACCATCCCGTTTGTAATTGCACAGCTGTCGTTCCAACACCTATGTAACCTGGTAGGGCCCAGTAGAAAGAGAGCTTCCTAGACATATGTTGACGCATGCATGTTCATTTCGGACACAGATTTAGTACCATAGTTCCTTCAACTTCGAGATCAAGGCACGACGTACCTTAGGGCCTGTTTGGATGCACCTAACTAAAGTTTAGCTAGCTAAAATTTTAAAGTAAAATTTTAGCTAGCTAAAAGTTTTCTAGCTAAATTTTAGCTGGGGTGTTTGGATGCTCCAGCTAATAGACTCAGCTAAAGTTTAGCTAACTTTAGTTAGGTGAAAGTAGCTAAACCCAGCTAAAGTTTAGCTACTCTTTTTAGCTGGACTGTTTGGATGTATAGCAGCTAAATTTAGCCAGCCAAAATTTAGTTGGTGCATCCAAACAGGGACCTTAGCTGCCTTTCTCCACGACAAAGTGACCAAGTTTTCTTTTTTATGAGGCGGGAGATCACGATGTCACGAGTATAGACATGATTTTCCCAAGTAGCGTCGTTCCCTCACTAAAAAAGCAAAAAGAAATATAAGAGCATCAACAACAAAAAAAAAAAAGGTGCCCTCCAACAGTTTAATGACAGGACTTTTTAAAAATAAAAAGTTGCTAAATATCCTCTTCGACTCGTAAATTTCCACAGTCAAGAGGAAGTCCTTATCCGCTCTAATATTTTTTCTAGAGCTTGTCTGGTGTTTTTCTCAAGAAACTAGAGTAAATTCGTATGAGTAAATTAAGAAAAAGTATTAAAAATATTTGGTTAGTTAAAAATAGTTTGGGTTCCAATGTCAAACCGTTTAGGAAACTATTACAAGAGGTTCTCAATGTAAAAACCGTTTAGGACAGTGCTAGCAGACCTTGTTGCTCATAAATTGCAGTGAATTAAAGATGTGATTTGTTATTGGAACTGATTTTTTTAATCAAAAGATTTGAATTTGTGAACACTGTACCGTCTAAAGATTTTTCATTGTCATAAAATTATTAGTGCTCATTTGTTGTGCAAGTATGAAGTAGTCCCTCCATCCAGGGAAAAAAAATACAATTTTAGTATAGTATCACGTTTTAGTATCTTAAGTTTAATCAATTATAGATAAAAATTAATATTTATGGTATCAAATTAATACCATTAGATTAATTATTTTCATAATTAATTTATTTAGAGACATAAATATGAATACTATTTACTAAAAAGTTAGTCAAACATGAACACTTTAAGCGGCACGCAACTCGGAGTTACATTCTTTTCCGGACAATGGAGTAGTATTAGCAGTAGTAAAAATATATAATTTGGAAGTACGACTCTCCCTTTTTTGATAAATAAATTTGTATTCATGAACATTGTGTTGCTGCTGCTTGAGCACCCGTGAGAAAAAAGCTTTGCAGCCTTTTTTAGCCCTTGAATGTATGTTGTACGGTAGAGATGAAGAGCTAAGGTTCGTGGTGCCTTGAAGAAGCTAAAGCACTGAATCTGTATCTGTTCATTTCTCCTCCTCCTCCTCTCTCTCCTCCCCCTCTCTCTCTCTCTAGGTCTTCTAGCGATTCAGAGCATGCTCTAGTGAATCCACTCCAGTCCCTGGCGGAAAGGCGGATAGCAGCACACAAAGGTGAGTAATCCAGCAAGAGATTTAATGATTTTTTGCCCAGGGCACGCCATGCTCGGTTCTGATGGTGTTTTTCGTTAGATTTTTCGATATGTAGAGTGAAGAGGAGATGGATTGGGTGGCTAGGGGCCGAGCAGGAAGGTGAGCCTTAGTTCCAAGCTATGGGGATTTCCCTATTTTGTGCGATTAGGGCGAGGGATCTACATATTTCAACGATTTGGGCGGTTTTGTTTCTTTTGCAGGCTTCTCGGTGATGGTTGTGTCGCACCTCACCCTAGTCACGCCGTCTCTGCCTCCCACAACCGCTCATGGCCGCCGATGACACGCTGCCTCATCGCATCGCCAACTGTACGCCTTTGCCCACCGAACCAGCCATGCCCGTCGTCCGATCCACCGCCAACTCTGTGTGGTATTTTTACTGATTATGATTAAAGGATTCATGCATCTTAGTGGGTATGCCTATAGTGTGCTATTTTTTCACACCCGAGTTTTTACTCTGTTGACGGTCGTTAATGTACCAATTCAACCGTCAACTAGCCATGGAAAAGGATGCAATTGCGATCACCAAAGTAGATATAGGGTTTGCACTGACAGAATTCCACAAGTTTTGGTGTTTCACTGTTTCTGCAGGTGTAAACTGGAAAAGACGCAATCCTAGGAGTTTATCGGAACATAGAACGGAAAATCGGGCGTCATGGCAATGCACGAAGGTTCCAGAAGAAACTAGAAGACACCACGCCGAAGCAAAGGGCCAGTGGCCACCAGGCCAGACCGGCCGGTCTGGTCCTGGACCGATCGGTCTGGGCCCTGGCCCATTTTGGGCCCGCTTCGCCTAGGTTGCTCCACCGTCTTAGGGTTTCAATCTCAGCCGTCCGCCAAAGTCGGTTTGATCCGATGGCTCACGATCATCGTCCAGGGCTATAAAAGAAGGGCAGGACCCCCCGGGGGGAGGCATATTCATTCATTCTCATTCGAAGTCCGATCATCAGCTAGAAACCCTAATCAGAGCTCCTTAGTTAGGACCTAGATAGCTAGTTAGAACTAGAGGGAGGCAAGCGAAGGTTTGGATTCCGGAGCCATCAAGAGCTTGGATTTGGTATAGTTCTTACCTCCTCTCACTTTTGTTCTCTTTCATTATATAGATAATATGATTACTACAATTGAATTGATGAATACTTATCTACTTATATTCATAGTAATTATGCTCTTTGTCTATTGTGGTTATATGCTTAGTATAGCTAGATTGACATTATATTTATTCATAGATTCGTATAGCGCTCATCTAATTGATCGTTGGGTGAGTGGTCAATATTATGTAAGCGTGGTGCTTATACGTTGTTTACCTGCGAATGCACCCTATAGGCCGGGTTTGATAGATCGCGGGTGTGACAATCCTGTTGAGTCCTATGTAGTTCAACCCCCGTTTATAGGCACAGTAGGACTTGTATACGAAGGAAGGGCGCGCTATGTTCTCAAACTTCCCTAGTATGTCCACTATGAGTAGATGTAATGCTAACCTTAGCGATGACTACTAGGTGTAATTGCACTAACCATAGTATGCACTGGCATGTAGCTAGGAATATCTTAGGAATATCTCTTGATGTTCTGCTAGTAACCCTAATGATATAGCTAGAAGTCTCTATCTGTTTACGCTGATGATTTATACTTATTTTTATCATTTATCTTGTGACTTACCCTGCATTGAGTAGCGAGGACATGGTTATGCCTATCCATTACACTCTAGGTTATCCAGCTATCTTACACGTATACCCTGTAGACCTTCTCTTGGAAAAATATAAATGACAACCTGGTAATACTCTTGGTAAAATGCTATAATGGTATTTGATCTGTGTGCTTGCGGATACTATTTCTATATTCTAAATGGTGGCATGATTTAATACCACACTCCTGATGTCATAGCTGGGGATGAAAACTTGGCGCTTTAGTGGCGATGCTATGATATGCTCACCTGCATTTCTGGCACTATTGCTGGGGATATGTTTTATATCTATTTTCGTAGTGACGTTAAGGAGTGTCAACATACTCTGAGTTAGTATACTTGCTAAGTTCGAACTAATACATTAGCCTAACAAAAATATCAGGCATGTGGTGCTATATTTTTGGGAGAGATATGGTAATATTTCGTACATTTTGCTTAGTTAGCACTACTACAACAGTTTTAATGGTGGCGATTAAAACATATTAACGGTGGTGGTTTTCTTAACCGCCACCAAGTATAGATCACGGTTAATCAAACCCCACCGCCACGATTAATATGTTAACTATGGCGGTTATCGCAAGACAACTGCCACCGTTAATGTATTAACCATGGCGGTTGATGTAACAAAACCGCCCGTGGCAGTTCTTAATTTAAACACCACGGTTATTGTTTTTCAAATTAAAAAAAATACTTTCTGCATTTGAAATTTAAATTTGTAAATAAATAAAAATGGACAAAAGCACATTAAACATAAACAGATAACACACACATATATACACATGATGACATTATAATCATAAGTGTAGCACATTCAAGTCATGACAAAAGCGTTTCTCTGGTACAACCTAAGGAGTGGCTTCTTTCAAATCTAAGAAGATGTCTGCTAAATTGTAGTTCTGGACGCGTAGCTTGGTTGTCTAGTTTCTGATCTTCTCATACCGAGGGTTTTGCGCATACTTGCTTTCAGGGTTAAAGAACGTTCTTCCTTCAAGCACACAGTCCTGCATGATAAACTTGCATATGTCTGCTACAGTTTAGATGTGATGCTTGTCTCCTATTTCTCTTCAGCTCCCTTTCTTCATTGCCTTCTTAAGAACCCGCTAGTTGTTGCTGTATTCGGGGCACGCTCGAAGGTGGTCGCAAACGAAGAATCCACATAGCGAAGTTCCCTCGGGTTGTTTCGCACAATGCACGAAATGTAATGTACAATTGATTAGAAACATATAGAGCGAGATCGAGTATATACTTCAATAGCACGGCTTTTGTTACACGTACCTTGAAGTTGCGCCTGACCTTCAATTTATGCCCATCCTTTAGCTTCTTTGTCTCCGGTCTTCGATCGACACATTCGGGATCTTACAAGTACTTGTAAGCGCTGTGTGTAAGAAAATGACTATCGGTCAGTGCTAGATTCAACATATAATTAAGTTAAATGTAAAAGGATTGTCCAGTCACTTAGTATCTCAATGTCAGTTCAAACTCGCGGTAGCCTTGCTTTTGAGTGTTCAAAGAGTCTAATACGACAGCCCTTCTGTTCTGAGGATAGACTAGGAATGTAACCCAGTGGCCCACGAGGCCCCGTCTGCACAATTCAAACAATAAAGATTTTAGATCTTGAGACATGGAAAACTGGTAGTGATTTCAAACGTTCCAAGTATCCTTTAGATTTACCCGAACTGGTGGGCGGCCATGAGACATCCAGTTTCACCGACCGCCTTCATGCATCTTTTGAGGTACATTCCCGTGTTATACCTCATAGTTTGTATTGTTATTTTTTAGGTCGTGGGTCTTGCTTCTAATGTAACCACCACAGTTAATGAGGATTAACCGTGGCGGTTAGGTTACGTTAACCGTAATCATTAACCGTGGCGGTTGCTTGGCAGGTGGCCGGCGCCTGCTGTGCCACCCATTAACGGCAGCGGCTGGTAGTCTTGACCGCCACGGTTAATGGAAAGCAGGTGTCACGCAAAATCTTTTGTGTAGTACTTTAGCATACTTGTTTAGTTCAAAAAATAACATTGTCTAATCTAAATATCGGATTCACTTAATGTAAGAAATTACTTTGCCTATATTTTTCTCATGTGCATGCGCTTTTTTATACGAATGCAGTTTATTTTCCATCCTACTACATTAAATTTAATGGTGGCGGTTGAAATGGATTAACCATGGCGGTTTTTTCAACCGCCACCATGCATAGGTCACGGTTAATCGGTATTTACCGTGCCGGTGTGCATTAACCGCCACGGTAAATCAAATCAAAAAAACAAAAAAAAATAAAAATCCAATGGACAAGCCCAATGAGCCCATCACGGGCTCGCCGAGCCCATCCACGAGGAGCGCCGCCGCCGTAGCGCTCGACGGTGCCAGGTTGTCACCGGATCTGGCCTCCCGCCGGTGGATCTGGAGGAGGAGCGCCTGCCAGGCCTGGATCCGCCGCTGCCCTGCTCGGAGACACCGCGCCTGGATCCGCCGCCACCGCCCTGATCTGGAGGAGCGCTAAACCTGCTCGGAGACAACAGCGCCGGAGGAGAGAGCCGGCTGCCGCCGCGGATCCATGCCGACCCTACCCGAAGACGGATATGCCGGTGGAGGAGCGCGCCCCCGCGCCACCACCGGATCCGGCGTCCTCCTCACGAGATCCGGCGTCCTCAAGCCGTGGTGCCGCCGCAGAAGAAGGAGAGAGGGAACGCGTGGGCACCGCCACCGCACGCGTGAGCACCGGCCGCCCCCCCCAGCTCGCATCGGTCGCCGTCGCCCGGCCGGGCCGCCTCGCCGTCGAGAGAGGAGAGACGGGCTCCCTCGCCACCGCCCGCACACGGCGCACCGGCCGCCGCCGCCCTGCTCGCCACCGCATCCACCAGACCGCCATCGAGGGAAGGAGAGGTGTGGTTGAGTGGGAGAGAAGAGAGAGAAGGGAGAGGCGCCGTGTGCTCTGCGCCGTCGGTGGCTGAGTGGGAGAGAAGAGAGAGGGATAGGGAGGAGGTGAAATGAAACCCTAACTCTCATATATATACGATGCACACGTATCGGGCCGAGTTGGGCTTCTATTGGGCCTGTATTTACCGTGACGGGTCATATAGTGTGACCGCCACCGTTAATTCATTTACTGTAGCGGTTAATTTTAGCCGCCACGGTTAATAGGAACAACCGCCACAATAAATTCCTAGTCATTTTACGTGGCGGTTGGATTTTTGACCGCCACAGTTAATGAAAGGGTACCGCCTTGCAAAATCATTTTTGTACTAGTGGCATGATTTTTTAGGGTTTAGCTGAATTCCTGTGCCCCCTATGTCAATTTCATAGATCAGTGAATTGCTTGAAGACACAACCCATAGATGGCAGGTGCAGTGGCTTCCTTGCTTTGTTTCACTTGTAGGCTTCTCCGTGACGGCTGCATCGCACCTCACCCAGACCACCTCCCACCTTTGCAGCCCCCTATTGCATACCTTGCACAGTGCCCATGTCCCTTGGCACGAGCATAGCCCTATTATTGACTATAGATTTTAGATGATTTTGAAATGGAATGCATCGATTTTCTGTATTTCGGTTGTGTCGTGGGTATACTGGTTGTGTCCATCCCTTTTACTGACATGTGCTTTGGTGATTTGCACAGACCTAGATGCAATTACATATCACTGCTCTGTCAATCTCAATGCAATTTGATGATTTCAATTGGAGCACACAGATGTCAACATAGACGATGTGGATAGCTATTGAACTTCTTAATTATTCTTGATTTGTTGTTCTGCAGAAATATACCGCTATTGTTGTCATCAGTTATGATATTGGGCTCACAGTTGTACTAGCTAGCTTGTAGTTGAAATACTAGTCAACTAGTAAAATATATACATATGCAAAATATTGTGACTGGATTCACATAGGGAGTTTAGATAATCCATTTGAGAGTCCAGTCACCACAGGAGGGTCCGGTCCTCTCAGAAAATAGGTGAAATGACTAGTTTTGTCATGGCTAGTGGACGTGGCTTGACTGGACGCATTCAGTCCTATTACTGTAGCATTTGGTCCTTTATAGAAAGCTGCAAATTGATCTCCAACGGCTCTATTTACAACGGGGGCTATAAATATGAGTTGCAACCGGCTATTTGAGGAGGGGGAGAGTGACGAAACATAACAAGGGTATTGCTTCACCATTTTAGTGCTCTCCACTTGCATAGTGCTTAGTGTTACACATGGTCATTAATGTAGGTGCTTTGCGAAGTGCTTAGTGTTGGGGCGAGGCCCTCGTCTTGGCCCCCTCTCGAGCCCTCGCCGAATGAACAACTAGGAACTGGCAAAATGGCTCTCGTCCCAGCGGACCTCTCCTCGCAGACCTCTCTGTGGTAGCGAAAATGTTCCTGGGCTAGCGGGTCTCTCCGCGCGGGCCCCGACAGACGTGCGTGGACTACCACTCCGCAAAAGCAAAAGGGTTTTTGGCCCGACGAATCTTCTCTCATAGACGCCGCCATGCTGGCGTGTACCACCACTCCGCGGTAGCGAAAGAGCCCTATGCCGGGCAAACCCCGTCTCGTCAGCGTCGGCGTCGATCGCGGGTCCTGCCCTTTGGGTGAGCCGCACGAGGCGGCGTCGGCCCACCGGAGAGGGTAGTTGAGGTCGGATAGCTCAGCCCTTGGGTTGGACAGAAAACCCCGGCTCGTCCAAGGGTGGGATTAGGCAGCGCAGAAGAGTTACTCGCAGAGGAAGAGGGCAAAACGGTCAGAACTTGCCCTCAGGGGGAGGTCGTGCACCTATAAGTACTCCCCTCGCCCATCCATGAACGGAGAGGCTGAGCCCGTGGGATTCTTGGCTCTTCCCACGCTCCCCTCGCTAGCCGAGCTAGAGTCCAAGTGTAAACAGACAGAGCAATACTTAGGCTAGTTAGACAACACTTATGTGCTTACTCTAGGCTTAGGCTTAGTTACTAGTGAGGTTTGCATACCTCTTGATCAAAGGTGCTTGCGCGCACCGTGTTTGTACTCAGCGGGGCTTGTAGTCTTGCAAGACCACACCGCCCACGTTTGTGGTGTGGCCACCACTATGTACCGAAGAAAATAAGGTCCGCGGCGATTCGGCTGGAAGTTTGATAATGAAGACGTCGGGGAGCGGTCCGAGAGAGGCTTGCTGGAAGGCACACCGGAGACCCACTTGCGCGTGGGGAAGGCTCAGAGCTATCCACAGAGTTACTCGATCGGGAGCTTAGCTCTTGCGAGGGGCTCCAACGAGGACTAGGGGGAAGCTTTAGTACTTCTCGATACCTCAGTAAAATTACCAGAGTCATCGACGGGAGTTTGCATCTCTATCTCAGATTTAGCTTCCGCGTTTACATTATATATCTTGGTTGTGTGCTTTGTTTTTCCTAGCTGTTGATAGGCTAGTTGATAGGTTTGGAACCTATGTTGAATAACTTTTTCGGTAGAGATAGCAACACACCTAGCAAATCCTTAGTCATCTAGATAGATTATTTCTTGCATAGGTTTTAACTAGGGTGTTTTAGAGGCCATAGTTAGAAGTAGATTTTTAAGTTGCCTAATTTACCGCCTCTTAGGTGTCATGGTCCTTACAATGTGCACTGAGCTCCTTCAACACCTGTGGACTAATTCTCATTGCTTCGGTCCTTTGGCACCAAGGTTTTTGCTGAAGCCTCCAGACACTCAATACTAATGGCTTCAAAGCGTCCAACCTGCCCTTAACCATCGCAATTGGTCCATCAAGTCTTGTCTTGATCTTCTCTACCTAGCCAAATGACTCCATCATGACTTGTAGACTAATTGTCTATATATCTCACGTAAACACAATTAGTCCACCTAGGACTTAATTACTAAAACCAAACAATGATCTTTCACGCATCCATAAAATGATTGGGCGACACCGGCCGCAGGGGTGACAACGAGTGAGATCCCCTAGGCGCCTCCTGCGGGGAAGAGACGACAACGGCGGGAGGTGGCAACAGTGCTGCAGAGTGGAGATAGTCATTTTAGAAAGTTTCTTTCTCCCGAACGGTTGAAATGAATATTTTAATTAGTACAGTATCCTCTGGCATATAATCAGAAATTTGTAATGATACTGGACACATTCTCCTTCTGGCAGTGTATGCTAGCCAATTACACGTTTATACGATGTCATCCAGCAAAATTTGCCTACACATGCCTAGTACTTGATGATGCCTATCATTCCCAACTAATATTGCCCGGGGTCAACATATATCGGCATGCGCAATATAGTAATATAGTAATAGTAATGCTAATGCACCATATTTTTTCTCATGAAAGGGACAAATAACACTCGCAACAGCTCAAAACATTGATGGTAATAATATTTACACTTCAAATCATGAGAAATTTGTCAGCGGACCAGAGAGGCGCCGCGCACACACAACCAAAGCAAAGAGATATATTTACATCCGCACAACTCACAACCACATTATGTACATCGGGTACAGTCATGCAAGCCCTAGGGTATCTCTCTCTCTAAACTAAGCGAAGAGGGATTTACAAAACTTCCACGTCCTGCGTGGTGGAAAGGATGAGTGGTGATTAAACCCTTATCCGTTAATTTACATAGTGTAAGGCTTCGATGCCACATATAATCTGTCCTATGATCTGTACACCTGCGCAGATGGATTAAAGCGTCTGTAAGAACACATCAGATAATGCTGATTTTCAAAAAGTATTAAAGTTTTGCAACAGAGAATTTTGCTTACACTGTACAAGTTTGCTCCTCACCATTGGACGAGACTGGCACAGGAGCTCCTAAACTAGTCGTTTCAGAGAGATGGTGTACGGCACGCAAAAGAATGAACTGACCACCCAACTCATCTTCTCAATGTCGTCTATGCTTGAGAGGGTCCTTGGTACTTATACATGGATTCTTTCTTGTGCTCAGAATCAAGGCTGCAATGTGTAAAAAAAAAAATTGCTAACACAAATTAACAGTGAAGACATGATTTCTTTCACTAAGTGAAGGTCTTTCACTAAGTGAAGGCACAATTGATACTTCAAACATTATGTTTCTCGGTTAGCTAGATTACAAACAAAAATATCAAAAATAGTCCACTATTGGATTAGTGAACTTTTTTCTCGAATATGGAGAGCTTTGAATCTTTGTAGTCCAGACTGCTGACTTTATTACTTTCTGCTGCTGGATCATTTAATAACAGACTAAAAGTAGACTATCAAGTTTATATGACCTGGAAAAGTAATTTCTTATGTGGTGTTTAAATCTCTGCTGACAGATCCAAGCTCTTTGGTACTCACGTATTATGTGGATAGAACACTATCGATGATCTAAGGCATAGTGTACAAAAAAAAATAGCACAAATACTTAAGAATGAGTTGAGAATGTGCAAAAACTGACCTGTTTCTTAGCCCAAGAGGTGCATAATGTAAAGCGCGAGCAAATGCTGAGACTGGAGCTACTGCAGCAGCTGGTGCTCCACAGATTGCAGTAGCCAGAACTGATCCGACACCAGCCCCTCCGTAATAAACTTTAATAGGATTGCCAATGAGAGCAGAGGCAGTCCTTCCAAACCCATCAGTTAAACTTTCATATGCCTGCAAAATTTTAACTAATGTTAATTACACTAAAGCACTAAATGAAAAATGTTAGCAGTTGTTAGGCCCGTAGCTGTTTCAATTTTTTTTTTTTTTTAAAAGTTGTTAGGCCCTTAGGCCTCAAGGCTGTTCAACGTTCAGACTTGAGTCATTGGGAATATATTTCAAACTTAATTCCAAATCATTGTTTTTTTGAAACAAAGGCAGGAGCTTTGCCACTCAATTAAGACGAATGAAGTTTATATACAAGCAAGGTTAGCCAAAACGAGATGACCAAAGAGCACCCGGGTGGCTAACGAATCCACACGACGCGGTTGAGCAAACACGACACCCCGCATGTCCAAAGTGGACAAAGTTTTCACCCATGGAGAACAATTGCTAGAGGGAAAGACGCGACGCCCCCAACAGAGAGAGCAGCGCCCACTGGCGTCGCCGTCGCCAAGCTTTCGCCCAAGGAACCCTCTAACATGAATTGTTGGGCCAAGAAGTTGGACCCCCTGCAAACCAACAATGCCCACGTCGTCGTATTGCTGCCCCACAGAAGCCCCTTCGGAGGGGCATTGACGCGCCGGCTGCACGCAGCAGCCGCATAGCTGCGTTAGCCGCCATCCCCTCCGACCAAGCAATGCAGAGAGTTGGATCCAACTCTGCAATGCGCATAACACCGCCAGACGCCGAGGCCGTTGCCGACCGCCGCCGCCAGCCTTGGCGCCCACCTCCACTGCTCCCGGCCTTCACCGCCTGCAGCCGCGAGGCTCGTGCCCAACCAATGTGGGCGCTGCCCCCTGCCCTGGGGCCGCCGGATACGGACCCGGCGCCCCCTACCGACACCGCTGCCTCCATCTTGACCACAACAGCAGAAACTGCAGAGCCGCGTGCAGGCCAGTCCAGCAGGCTGCACTGCCTCGGCCATAGCCAACCCCAGCAGAGGCCCGGCCGCCGCCGTGGCAGCTTGGCTGACACCGCCGCAGCGGCTATGGCTGCTAGAGAGGGAGGGGCCGCAAAGAAGGAGAGCGCCACCCCGCCTGCATGAACCCAACAGCCACCAACAGCCAATGCAGCTACCGCCGGACGCATGGCCAGATCCGGCCGGCTGGGGCCCGGATCCGGCTGCCTGGGCACCGGATCCCGCCACCCGACACCGGGCAGGCGGGCCTGACCGTCGTCACCGTCGCCGACAAGGTCGGAGGAGGAGAGGCCCGTTCTCTTCCTCTGCACCGGCACGGGCACCAGCCGGGCGCCGCCATAGCAGCATCGACCCTCCCCGCCAAGCTCCACGCAGCTCATGCGGGGGAGGGGCCGCCTGCCAGCCACTGCGCCGCGCCGCCAACGCAAGGGAGGGGGGGCCCCGCCCCGCCGCCATCCCAGCCGGCCGAGCGGCCATGCCGGCAGCCAGCTCGGCGGGGCGGCGCGGCGAGAGCAGGGAGGGAAGGGGGGCGCGCTAGGTGCGGGGAGCGTGGAATTGTAACTCCTTAATTCCAAATCATAAATTGTAGCTCTAAGTGATACGAAGAGTTAAAAGCAGTCCCAAACAAGAACAGATTGTTATGCAAGGCAGAGGAACTCAGTACCTGTTTCATTCCTTCTTGTGCACTTTCAGGTTGGTTAGCTCTAATGTTGTGTTTTGATTGTTTCGCTTCACATGAGGCTAAAGGTGGTGGAACAGTTGTAAGGGCACGTTCTGTCTTTACAAGCATATCATGAGCCCCTGCAGCCAAATGGACTCCAAGTCCTACTGCTTCAATGGTAACACTTCTAATAAAAGCAATTGCGCCTATTAAACAAGAAATGAAACTGTCAATGTTAGTGGTAATGGAGGATGATGAAGCAATTCATAGTACCACTGCATAATCACAATTCCAGCAGAAATAATAGCTGACATAATCTGTGTATTTTCTACACTATATATCTATCTTTACCTCTTTGCACTCCCTTGAGTAATTTTCGATCCTTCTTGTAGCTTTTGATGGGCAGAGAGACCAACTTTCTGGTCCCTGAACCAACAGCAACTAGTGATCTAACTGCAGGAAGCCCTTTTAGCAATTTGTGCACCTAGATAACAGATACTTAAGTTCAGACTACAGGGGACTAATCCAAATATTATCTCTATTTCCTGTAGACCTTTTCTTCTATCAAGTTTTTACATGTTCCGTGTTCCTCATGCAAAACCATATATGTCTGAGTACAGGTGCACAAGGGGAGATAAGGACCTGATTTTTAGAAATGTCTTCCAACCATTCCGCAGCTACTGTATCACCTATGCTGTTCCATCCGTAAACACCCATTGCAGAAACATGCTTAAGCTTCAAATCAATTCCCTGTGCAAGAAATCTCATATCAGGGTTATTATACATAATCATCAGAAAATTTCTTTTCTACTAAATGTGTTTCTTTCACTAGAGTTCACCTTCCATGGAAGAATGTTGAGAAGTTCTGCGTAATTTCCCTTGCCTAATGCAATCGGGTCAAACTGACGGGGTATATAATTAATGTGCAGAACAAGCGGCTTTACATCAAATTTCTGGCATCAGAGAGGAAAAAAACAGATCACAACATTATATACTGAAGACAAACAGGCCCTGTGGCTTACAGTGAAATGATATATGATTGACGTTTGTCACATGAAGCGAACAAAATTAGCACTTGCTTGGTCTTTTGTCCTTGCTTCACCCGAAATATTTAACTTAAAAAGAATACTTATGTGACAACATAATTGTGTGCTAGTGTTACACACACAGCTAGATTTTATAAGATCATCTAATGGACTAGATTAATTCGAAGAGCCCATAACAAATATGACAAAATCTGATGGTTGGGTTTGTAGTTCGCTGAGCTGTCTGTTAAAGTAAGTGATGATGATCATGGAACTACCTGAAAGAAAGGAAGTAATGCCTCATCCACAGCTGTATTACTTCCATTGCTTGTGCTCTCCACATCAACAATCTCATTTTCGCAATGCAAAAGAGGGTCATTGTTAAATGAATCATTCTTGAAGAAATTGATTAGGAAGTTAAGTTGCTCCTGATCAAGATGCAACTGTAGAGGCAAAATCTCGAGATGGAGCCTGCAAAAGTTAGGACAGTGCAACAGAAGAGAATCAATTGTAATTGTAATATCACGAGAGCACAAAAGTGAGAGAGGGTATTTCATATTGTTTCTATTAAGAGCTCTCTTAAATAAGAGCACTGAAAACATGCTTGTAGGTGTTATGGAGTGGCTATGGATAGATGGATTAGCAGAGACCCTAGATAGCCACCCTTCCTCGAGGACTATCTTAGGATTTCGTCTTGCTTGACTCTTAACAGATACATAATGGTCCCTTTTATAGAGATAACTTACTTGACCCCTAAGTAATATTCTCACTGAATCAATATAACTTATCTCTTTCCTAACAAACCAAACCCATCTAATCTAACCTGCCAGGTACTTTTCAAGTAATTCATGCTCTACAGTACCGTGTGGGCCCCTGGACCAGCTCCACTCGCCATTACAGTAGGATGGTGGTAGGTTCTATTGTGAGGCTACAAATCAGGGCTCAAACCCTGGTAAGTATGGGTTAAGACATGGCTTGTGGCAACAATACACCTGTTCAGGTGAGAGCTGGCTTTTGGGTGGCCTTTTGTCGACCTTTCAAGCAATGTCTTTTCAGATGTCTCTCCTTTTTTTTTTTCCTTCACTTCTCAAGCTACAGCATACTTTTTAGACTAAGCAATAAAAGCCCCCCCCCTCCCCCTCCCACACACACACACCCCACCAAAGGCTCCCTAAACCCTCTAATGCCTATGCCCTCCCTCCTTCTTGCCTAAACCTTTGCCATGACAGATAAAGTACCATCAATGTCACCTGGGTACAAATGTCTTATGCCTCAAACTCCAGTGGGACACATTTAGAGCGCCTGATGTGTAGGCTCTACCATTTATGTTTACTCACTTATGCAAAAAGATAAATCGGCAAGTGCATCCTTCCTTATTCTATAACTGATCTGCAGCCACTGCATAGGTTTTTCAACTACAATCTACCTAACCAAAGAATGTTTTCCTGTAGGTATGAATGGCATATATATATATAATCTTTCGAATCAATTGAGTATGGCAAAACTCAGTATGGATTAACAGAAACAAGCTAAGGGTCTTTTTTTTCATCATATCAATCCAATCTTATGTTAAAATGTAATACTTCATTTACCTATAGTCTTCCAAAGGTGCCTGTGGCTCAGGCCTCACAGACTCCAGTTCTAACCTGAATGCACTGGAGCAAGACTCTCTTGGGTAATCCTTTGAGTTGTAACATCCAAGAACCTTTTTAAAAGGATGAGAACGATTACAAATCATTAGCCATGGAACTAAAGCTAGTTTGTAAATATAACTTGGTAATAAAGAAATACCAGTTTCCACGGAGCATGGATACTTTGATCACAAAGACTTAAGTCCTCAGCAGCTACGGATAGCTTAGATATAGAAACATCCCCATTTGGATACATGTCAACTTGGATACTGAGCCCCCTCAAGGTAAATTCCAGTGAAGAGATCCTATCTCTTCCATCTGTGCATGTTAAGCTAGTCGAATCTTTCTGAGGTAATAACCAATCATCTCCAGCATACATCCGACACTTGACATCTATATCATGAATATGAACCTTTCCTTTCAGATTACAATATTCATCAGGATTAAAACTGCAGACAGAAGCCACTTTGTGTTGAAGTACTTGATCTACTTGCTTGTTTTTCTTTTTGAGAACATGATTCTCAACTATTGTTAAGGGGGCATTGTTATACCATCCAGCATCTTCAATTTCCAGGGTTCTATGAGAATTGTCACCAGATGTACATTTATGCTCTTCATCACATAGAGTTGACAATGATTGATGAAATTCAGGTATATAATATGAATCAATGATATGATCAGGACAGGCATTCCATTCTAGTGATATTTGAGTAACACTGCCTTCAGGAGTAGATCTAAGAAATTCGTGTGAAGAAGTGCCCACATTCAGCTCAAATCCATCATCCGTCTCACTGCTACTAAATAAGTGATGGCAATTGCTCTCCCAAAAATTGTTGTCCAAGCAGTCCTCTGTGTAAAAGGCATTCTCAATAATATCATCAAGCAGTCCATCTGACTGGTAATCCCCAGAATCCGCTGAAATCTCAAAACTGCTCTCAGACTTGTCTGATGCATCAGCAGCCATATTTTGCCTGTTTGCCTGCTGAACACTATTCCACCTAGACTGTAGATGATCTAAAGCATCCTGCATATCTGGACCATATAGCTGCTGGAGTTGGGATCCCAAACCAATAAGACCATAAGTTGTGTCATGACATGTACCAATATCAAATTGGGAATCAGATATTTCAAGCTTCCAAAAGGAAGAATCTAATCTTAGAGAAGCTTCAATGAATGTGTTCTAGGCAATCTTAGTATAACCTGCTTGACGAAGGTAATCTACACCATAACTGCAAGTGGCATTTGTTGAGCCAGTTGATTGAGAAATGAGGACCCCAAGATCATGTAACTGGATATCAAAATCAGTAGCTGCAGAGGCTGATGCAGATTTATTATGGAGTTTAAATGATGATGCAGCTAAAAGGCATGAGAAAAACTTGCGGTTGGCTGTTCCAGCACTGAGAGTGGACCTTTTAAAATGAGGTTCATAGCTAACAGCAACATCAGCCAACTCGAGAAATAAAGATGACGAATAAGCTTCACCAGAGCGATAGCTATTTACTGTGTTACTATCATCTGACTTTTCAGCTCTATCTGAACCTGAACTGAACAGAAGGCATATCGCATCGATCCAATCCGTACAGCCATCAGGTGCTACAATTGTACCAGAACGAACATCAACAGAAATGTAGTTCTCTTTTAGCTTTGGGTTCCTCATGTGGATCACAGAACAGCCAGCAGTGCCAATAGACAGCACATTAGTACCCTCACCATCACCCCGCCTGAAGGCAGAGTCCTTGCAAGCCACTATAAGAAAATTTTTACTTTCTCCAGGGACTTTATCATTCTTAGCACTAACAGAACCCCAAAGCTCACCTTCACCATGATTCACCCAAAGAAAACTAGCATTGTTGAGGCCTCCAACATTTGAACAGGAGAAAAGAGAAAATTTTGAAACTTTCAACTTAAGAGAGTTCCAGGATCCTTTTAGTTCTGCCTGTAATAAAGGACTAACTTCAACTGTTTCATTCAATTCAGTGCAAATTTCCAAGATACTGCATTCAAAAAGGACAGATGTTTGAATGCAGATATCATTGATCAGAATAGATTGGTCCTTGACACTTCTGGAAATGCTTGTTTGTTCATTTGATATACCCTCAATGACATGATCTAGCAGCTTATTTAGTAACTTGCAATCCTTTTTACTAAGCTGTACTGAGACACAAGAAAGTTGAACATGAAATAAGAGCTCAGTGCTCTTAAGGAGCTCCTGGCGCATACTAGATCCTGTTTCTGCAAGATCATGTGTTGAAGAAGGGGAAATGCCAGCCCATTTGCTGTTAAGTTTTTTAGTAATCTTTTCATCATGCAGCTTTGACAAACTCCAAGCATTGTTCAAAATCTCAGGGCCAGTTACAGGATACTTTCTCCTTATCAATGTGATGCCAGAGTCATTATAACTGGCTCCAGTAACAGAAAGAATCTTCGTTGTAGAGAAAGTTTGCCTATTTGAAGAACAGATTCTACCAACTAGTACATTATTGACTGGCTTAACCAAATATACATCTATGTTCTCTAGAGCCAAATGGATTGAGGTACATGGCTTGCTAAGATGAACCTCATTTTGCATTTCGTTTTGAGGGTGTGATGCAGTTCCTACCATGTTCAGACATGAAGTGTGGTCGATCACTAGGAACTTATCTAGGACAGATGGGTGGCTCAAATCCCATGAAAACTCACATGGAAAGCACAGGACGATTCTTGCCGGTGATAGGGATATCTGAACTTTTAGTTTTAGACTCATACTTGAGGACATGTTTGTGCTGGTAGTCAATCTGCTTCCTTTTTTGTCACCAAGCTTTTGAATTTTATGCTCTCCATGTGACAAATCAGACTCAACTTTACTTACAAAACTCAGTAGCATGTATATTGTATGGAAGTGCACCCATAAAAGCAAAGGAGCCAAACAGATCGACATAGTAGTTGAGCTTACTAAATTGCCATCTTGATCTTTGGTACTGACATCATAATAGAATGTGCACTCGCCAAAAGTTTTTAGCAATTCAACTCTTGTCAATTCACTTGAACTGTTGCTACAAAATTCATAGGTTTCCACCGAGTGATCTCCAGAAGCAAACGGGCCCTGAGGAAGGGAAGCTTGAACTCCTTGCCGCAAGCTATTGTTCAAGAAGTGGTTACCAAGGTTTGAATCATCTGAATTATTGTTTCCGGTGTGGTAGTATTCATCAAGCTTAATTTGGGCAATTGATGCCTTGAACCTTACATTTTTTAGGTAAGTCTGCAGATATCAACAAGAAAAAATATTAAACATCAGCTCAAAAAATAAAAGCTTGGTGAAATGATGCATGGACTAAGAAGCACTGCTGTACCAGTACAGACAAAATGAATACCTGTAGATCAAGGTGAATGTTCTCACACTTGGCTTTGAGACGATGCATATTTAAGCTGGAAGCTGTAGTAGGAGATATAATTGACTTCTCAAAATGCTCAGAGGAAAGGCAGCTCGAAAACATTTCAGAATTTCTCATATCATCCAATGCGCTGAGAAGAACACTGGATTTTTCGATATCTGTGTCATCACTGAACAAAAGAATAACAGACACCTCGGTGATGGAGGCTCGTAAGGTCCTTTCGACAACTGGTTCTGTTACCAAATGAAAAGCAAAATAAGTATAGTCATATATATGGATGATCTGATTATTTCAATGGCAAAAGTAAAATATTACAACCACATGGTTCCATAATTGAAATAAATGCAACGGTTTTGTTCATGCCTGTGGTACTAACAGATGGCCATGATAGTGTCAGTAAGCTAAGCTTCTATTCTTGAGTCCTTTCTGTTGCTATTCATAATAAAGAAGTGTGATCAACATCATAATGGGCGAACTTAGAACATGGTATATAAGCTTTTGATGAAACACACTGTTTTTTGCATGAATTGGGAACTTCGTCCAATGTTAAGGGTTTTTTTTTTTTTTCGGTACATTCAGTCAACTACTTTGCTGTTAGTTAAAATCCGTTTTTCAAAGTTGCCCTTTTGGGACACAAGCAGTAAATAAACTTTAAGCTTGACCAACAATATCTTAATGAATGTTTAGAGTTTAGCATGTACAGATTCAGCTTGACAAATACTTTCATGATACCACAATTTATTGGTTCAGAACATATGCATCAACAGAAAATTGATAGGAAAAGCTGTGTTTTGAAGACTGTACATGTAAAGGATGCCACTTTTTTCCTAAGAAAAACAATCTATTTAACATGGATAGTTTCAAGAGTCAAAGAAAATGGCAGATGAAGAAGCCACATTATTCATTCATAACCAAAACCAAGAGTGGAAGTATGGCATAACCGTTAGTAAATAAACTGAAAGTATGCACCAAAGATGGAATGAATACCTTTAGGAACTTGATCAGATCCAGAAGCTAAAGTGGATGCAAAACTTATGGCATTGAACACTGAACACGTCCAGTCCCATATACCACTGTTTTCTAAACTTGACTGGGAGTTCCTCAATTCCTCAAAACAATCAAAGAACTGATCAATGCTGTCAGAAATAACAAGGGATTAGTAATTAGAACAGCCCAAAAACAACTTTTCAAAAAATAGCATGCTTCCCACAACAATATAAATAAATGAAACAGCAAGAAACTCTTATGGAAGAATTAATTAAGAGCCAAAGCATGTTGGAACAAATCTCAGGATTTGGGGCAGATTTTCTATTTTCATTAGCCAAGCCAAAATGGCAGTTTTGGGGGATACATATAGGCATCTTCTTGAGAGCCAAGTAAAGGGTAAAACAGGAAACTTAGGTGCTAAGCAAGGTAAAGATAAGGGTGGGGACACAGCCACCAATTACACTAGATAAGCACTAGACTTAGTCTATCAATCTCCCCTAAGGCTTGTGCATTGCCTCGGGTGGATTCGAGCCATTGCGAAGCTCCTGGAACTTGACTTCGCCCGAGGGACTTGGTGAGGAAGTCAGCAGCTGAAGGTGTTGATGTACCCAGCCTTGACGCTTCCCTCCTCCAAGCAGCTCCTGATGAAGTGGTACCTCACTCGAATGTGCTTGCTACGCTCGTGGAAGGCGGGGTTCTTCGCCAATGCCAAGGCAGACTTGCTGTCCACCCTCAGCTGCACCGCTTCAGCTTCCCTCCCAAGGAGATCACCCAGCAAAGCGGGCCAGCCAAAGCGCTTGTGTGGAAGCGGTAGTGGCAGCGATGTTATGACAAAGCCACCACCTGCTGCTTGATGGACTGCCAGCTCACAAGACACTTGCCAGGAAGAATAGCGCCCCGCTCGTGCTCTTGCTCGTGTCGATAACGGGCGTGGTCGCTGTCGCTGTACCCAATGAAGTGCGCGCTCCGGGGCACCTCGGGTAGCGCAGGCCGTAGTCGGAGGTCCCCGAGACGTAGCGGAGGAAAACATGAACCTTTTTTATCCTTTGCCGTGCTCTCCCGGCTCAGCTTCAGCTTCTCCTCCATGGGGTGTGAGCTGGGTTGCAACGGTGAGGCCACCCAAAGCTTGGCGTAAAGGATGCCGTGGAATTCCCAAGTAGAAGGAGAGAAGGCCGAGGTCGCTCATCGGAAGACGGACTTCATCTCCTATTTTGCACCAATAAAGCAGATGAACGCCTTCCATCCCCATTGCCAGGACTTTTTTTGCAGTAAAGCATGATGACAATTCGAGAAATAAACAGCAAAAAGTGGGTGACCAAACATGTGAAGAATAGTTGAAAGAACAAAATGGCAGATGAAGAAGCTATGAATTATGCAGGAGCCGGATGGCATCACTTTCATAATTGAAGACCAATCACTAATTCAAAAGATTTTATGGGCTAGGCACCAAGAAAAGATGGAATTAGAATCAAAAGGAACTTGATCAGTATAGCAAACATTGGATGCACAATTATGGCAAACGGTCAGGGCCTTTTTTTTTCACTGTCCAGTTGGCAAGACATTTAAATACCACTGTTTTCTAAACTTGACTGGGAGTTTAATTAAGTTTCAAAGAAATCAATGCTTTGAAACAAATAACAAGGGATTAGTAATTCAAGAATCAGTGCCCAAGATCAACATGGCTTTTCAAAAACAGTGTGAGCTCAACAGCTCTAGATACCAATTGTTGGAACAAATCTCGGGATTTGGGGCAGATTTTCTATTTTCATTAGCCAAGCCAAAATGGCAGTTTGGGGGGGGATACATATAGGCATCTTCTTGAGAGCCAAGTAAAGGGTAAAACAGGAAACTTAGGTGCTAAGCAAGGTAAAGATAAGGGTGGGGACACAGCCACCAATTACACTAGATAAGCACTAGACTTAGTCTATCAAAGCAAAGGGGAATTTATGCTAAAGCCAAAGAAGAGAACTAGTACATATGACCACTAAAGCTCCTAGCTATATATCAAAGGTGTAGAGAAATACTCAAGCAAAAATTGGCAATGGCCTTCTGCAAGTTGCCCTTTTTTTTATATAAATTATAAATACAGGACTTCAAAGAATGCAGTAAAGAACAATTCGAGAAAGAAGATAGCAATAAGTGGGTTCTGTGGTGGCCACAAATGAGAAATGAAAGAAAAAGCTGTTTAGTGTTTACAGTTGGAAAGCATGCACACACTGACAGACCAATGGACTAATTCTGAAGACCTTATTGCTAGTCTAATATTCACAAAATATAGAAACAAGAAGCAAATTGTGGTATAGCAACATTGACAATAATATGGCAAAATCGATTTCAAGGTGCACTATGAGAGTTAATTAGAATTTCAAATGAAATTAGGGCAGAAACAAACCTTTCATCACAATCTGAATCAGTGTCGCTTAGATCCTTATGGGCAACAGGCTCCATCCAGTCTGTTATCACGTGTGCCCTTGTAAGGAAAGAATCCTGAAGTTTATCCTGCCTGCTTTGAAAAAATGTGCTCTGTGCCAAGTATTCACTGGTGGCTATCACAGAATCTGAACGTGGCTTAATAGAGATATCTGCAATATTATGAACACAACTTTGTTCGTCTACTGGCTTTCTTTGGAGAGAATCCTATACATTCATAATCCACCGGATGCTGCTTAATTGTAACCGTAATTCTAGTGAATCAAATGATATATCTGCATCAATTTTCTCAAAGTTCAAGCACCCCCTATTTCATGGAATGCTCAAGTTGAGTTTCCCGGAGAATCCACCAATGGGACCGGTTAAGACTGCAGTAGTGCTATGACGTGCTGAAATGCCATCTGTTCCTCTAATTGGATCATTGTGAAGCAGTGCGTCGACATCATCCATCTTTAGAAACTCAATGACCGCCTCGTGGAAAATTAAAAAGTTGTCCAGTTTAAATAGACCAAGTTGGGTTCCAAATTCCACCTCTTTAATTCGGAAAACGAGAGATCGATTAGTTTCTGGGAGTCTACTACTCAAACTGATTTGAGGATCAAATATAACATAGATATTCTTTAACTTGATATTAAAGCTTGTCAGAAACCATTTGACAGCACTGGCAATTCTCTTTACACCTTCATCCACATCTCGAGATACAGAACTGGAACACTGATTACTATCGGATTCATTTCTTTGGGTCTTGACTAATGTCTGTGTGTCACTAGTACGACCAGAGACAGAGCATTCAGTATGCACATCAACTTCACTTGCAACGGATGGAGCAAGCACAAGTTCCAATTCTTCAACAACAATCTCGCAGCTAGCAGCGAATCTCACTAGCAGGGATTTTATCGATCCTTCTTTCAGCGTAACAGGGGATCCTGATAACTGAAATAAGACAGGAAGCAAACAGTTTAACTTCTGCAGGTTCCACGACTTTTTTTTTTTTTTGGCATTCGAATAAGAGACGATTGTGGTATGCTAAGTACCACAATAAATCAAATTAGAGGAAAAATAATCAACAAAGAGTACTGAAGCTACAAATAACAGCAAGTAAAATCATAGACAACTGGCCACATGATACTTTGTGCTAAATTGAATTTAACACTAGCCACACTTAACATTTCGGTGTGTACATGCTTTACATTGTAATGTATTTCAATTTAGGATGCTTCATATAAATGAACTGCAACAATGGTCTCCTGCCCCCAAGATCAGATCTGCAGCTATTCCATAAAATTTAGATACAAACTAAACTAATAAAAAACTATTGAAGTATACAATAGAACAACAAACTGAGATTAACCAAAATTGACACAGACATCAATCAAAAAAATTCTACAGCTCCACTTCTCCCCAACAATCTTCAGCTCCAGCACAAAAATAGCCAAAACCCCTGCCTCAATACCAACTAGAATTCGCGCCACAAAACAATGGCCAATCACGAACAGGATTTAAAATGAAACAACTAAACCCACCCGGCAATCAAATCAATTATTCCTAACTTCAGTAGCAAGTTCTTAACTTCCCCATGCCACAGTTCGATCATCCAGGAAACAGGCGAGCGGAAGTCCGCGATGGAACGATCACACAACCTAAACTCCCTCTCTGCGCTTAATCGGAAGCGGACTGCGATGGCTCCAATACACATGGAGAACAGGACGCCGGAACAGCGAGAGCAGACGGGATGGCGCGGAAGAAAACGCACCTTACGGTTGATGAAGTCAGCGTTGAGGGCGAGGTCGTTGAGTTGCACCGTGCCGCGGCCAAGCTGGATGTCGAACTGATCGAGGTCGAGGTCGCCGAGGATCAGATCCCCAAGCCGCTTCTTGAGCAGCGACTTGCATACGCGCTTCAGCAGCGTGTCGACGCGGAATCCGTCCAAGAACCCCATCGCTTCCCCTTCCCGGCGTCAGCGGCCGGAGAGGAGGCGGCTCGCCGGCGACGCTAGCGATAGTTGCTTGGTACGATTGATAAACAAGTCGGCCTTTGTATTGGATTATTTCGATTGAAGTTATTACAATTTTCGCGTTCTGGACATTTGCCACAATTTCAAAAAGTCTAAATCACCCCCTCAACTATAGTGGGTGGAGTCTTTTACCCTCCCAACTATAAAACATAGGGTATTCTACCCGCGAACTTTTAAAACCGGTCAAATTACCCCCCATCGGTTTAAATATGAAATTTTTACTACAGTTCAAGCATATCATAATAAATCATAGAAAAAATAAAATAGACAGGTTTATAATTTTGCCATAAGTAAATCTACAAAATATTAAAGTATATTTTATACAAAATTATTCTATTTAATTACAAAAAACATAGGTCTAAAATTACAGCAAAAACTTTATACTAAAATATTATATATTATATGTTGAACTGTGTAGATCTACTAATGTGGAGTCCAACAAAATTAGATTTTTCTATTTTATGTTTTTTTCTATGATTTACTATGATTTTTCAAAGATTCAAGCATATCATAATAAGAAATAAATAAAAAAGAAAAAAGACAAAACCACGTTACAGCAAAAACTTTTATACTAAAAACCACCGCCCAAAACCGCTAATTGGGGGTAATTTGACCGGTTTTAAAAAAAAAGAAAAAAGGGGTAGAATACCCGGTTTTATAGTTGGGAGGGTAAAGTACTCCACCCACTATAGTTGAGGGGGTGATTTAGACTTTTTCCTTTCACAATTTGAATAGGTTGCAACGAGATCAGTACGTACAGAAACAGGACTCAGTACCACTCCATACCATTGTCAGATATCGCCGTATTAATAACTAACTTTTATTTTTATCCTAGAGATAATAAATTTATTTAAACTGGATTGATAACAAATATGGTCAGATCTAACTCACTGTTTGATTAATTATACTATGGACTGAAACTAGAACACGTTTTATTCCTAACTAGTAAAACATGTTTGTGCGCAACTACGGAAAAGAAATTACATCTTTATACACTAAACTTTACGTTGAAAATAAGAAATCATTTTTTGTGTAAATGTAATTGTACAGTATGTTCACTGAATTTATATTTAACAACATTGAGGATTTTCATATAAAATTACCTAACATAATAGTATTATTATTGTCTACACATGGTCCAGCTCGACGCGGCGCGGTAGACAAAACCACCTAAAACTTTGCCGCTGCTACGCTGCGCTAAACGAAGCGACAATTCTCGTCCTTGCGCCTCATCCGCGTTGGCCTCCTCCTGCCGCGCTCAACGTTAAAGACGAGCACGTTGTCCTCTAACTCAGACCTCTTGGGCCTCCTAATGGATATTTGTTGGTGAGGATAGGGCAATACTCGGTAGATGTCCAAAACTCTCCAACACATTGCTGCGCATCGGAGTGCTATTTCTTACTTCTTGCCATCAGGCATGAACTCGACGCTACTTTCTAGGAGACATAGCTAGCTGCCTCTATTGCTGCTTGTGTTGAATTTTTGGAGAGAGATTGCTCCATTGTGGTTGCGTTTTACAGGAGCACAAATTGATAATCTATTGGATGTACCAACGCATCGTGAAGGGTCTAGAACTTATGTTCTAGTTATCCATCGCTAGATGGATGGGTCGTAAAGGCTCGTACCAAGATAGTTTGATTTCGTCTGTGGTCATCTCATTTTTTTTTGGTTTGTCTTTTCAATTTGATTTCGATACGTAATGTTGTCTTGATCTGCTCCAATCGGTTCATGGTGGATTCTATTGAAAAAGTCTTTGGCCGCTGAAGTTGACACGTTTCTGCCTCTATAAATCATTGTCAAGCCGGTTGTAAAACTGAAAAACGTACTACTATTATTTGTTTTGCTGTTAATTTGGATTGCTCATGGTGTATTGTCACTGTTTGCACGAGTAGTTAGGGCGGCAAGATGTAAAAATAGGATTTTTTTTTTAATATTAGCATCTAGGCTCAAACCCTTGCTGTGGCCATGTGGGTGCCATGTGGGTGCTGCTTGGTGGGAGCCAATTGAAAAAAAGACGGGAAACTCAAACAGATACGGCAGAGAGAGGCAAAGCAAACCAAAACGGGTATAATTAGATTCAAACAGAACGAGACTTAAAAAGAGGATTACGGGACGAAAAACCAGAATCAGAGTAGAGATCAGAGTTGGACGAAAAAATTACGGCAAAAATTTTGCCTTTTTATTATTATGGATAGAATAGATTAGATAAAAATACACCACTAACTGAGTAATATGAATCTTTATTTCTTAGCGAAGAGTCAAGGTCTTTGTTTTTTTATACATTTATTATATTTGTTTGGAACGTGATAAAAATACACCACTGTCAATGGAATTGGAAGTATGGTAACAGAGGAAATGCAGTGGTGTTGGGTGATACAAGCCCAAGTTCAGTTTGGAGACAGCTGTGGAAATTATCAGTACCTGCAAAAATTAAGATTTTTGCTTGGCGAGCGCTGCAGGGATGTATTCCATGCTTGTTGATCTTGGCAAATAAGCATATATCAAATACATGCAACTGCCCATTGTGTCTGACGGAAGCAGAGGATATAAAACATGCATTGTTCTCATGTAAACGAGCAAGGGAAGTATGGGGAACCCTTATATGGGAAGTGATAGAAAAAATGCTTTCGGTGGACAGATCAGGCTCAGTACTATTATAGAAAATTATCGGAAGGAGGGGCCTGGCCACGGGACTGTCCAGTGTTGGTCTTGCCAAGCTTATAATTACAGGGTGCTGGTATATTTGGTGGCAGCGAAGACAAGTGGTCCATGGAGAGGAAATTCAAAGCCCACCAAGATCAGCAATCTCCATTGCCGCTATTTCTGCAAACTATGCTCTGGCAACAAAGAAAACAGCGGTGATGCGAAACACCTGGAAGAAACTCGGATGATCAATGTTGATGCTGCGTATAATGAAGCATTGGGGAATGGAAGCACGGGTGCAGTAATCAGAGATGCAGGTGGGGGATTTATAGCTGCATCATATAGTTATATCCCACGCGTGGTGGATGCAGCGATGGCGGAAGCAGTTGCACTAAGAGACGGTCTCTTGCTGGCCCAGCAGATTGGATGTAACAGAGTGGAGATGCAGTCTGACTGTTTGGAGGTTGTCAACACGATGAATGATGGTGGGTTCTCGGCAACAGCAGCGGCTCCTATCTATGACGAATGCTGCCAGTACTGAATGGATTTCAATGCTATTTCTATTAGCCATTGTAATAGGGAGTGCAACTCAGTTGCGCATGAATTAGCTAGGCAAGCTTCAATTGAGAAGAATGCGTTTGTATGGGTAGATGATCCCCCTCAATCTATCATTCAATTGCTTGTAAACGATGTAACAATTTTATTGAATTAATAAAGTTTGCCGAATTTCAAAAAAAAAAGGTACAATGATTACTGAAGTTGCTCATACTTGCTATTATGGACGTATCTAACGTTCTTAAGCCAGTCTCAGTGGGTTTCATGGCACAGTTTCATATGTACCTAGATTTTGGAAACAGTGCAGAAGGGTTTCATCCCATAAAACTATCTCTACTTTTATGAAACTTTCATGATCTTTCTCTTAATAAATACTATGTCATATTAGTGTATTTAATATCCATAAACCTCCATAAAATCTCCCCTGAGATTGTCCTTAGACCCACCTCGTTCTTAACCCTACCCGTAGGTGCTGTATAGTATTTACATGTGGACAAATTTGCTCGCTATAAAAGAGCAATAAGGTCATCTCATAATGCTCTTTCAATACGCGTGAATCGGCTGTTGCAAACCCTAGCAGTAGCAGCCTCGATTCAACATGCGGCGGATGCAACAACTTTCTAGGCAGGCACTGGCACAAGTGGACAGGCGGGGTCGTGCATGCGGGTGGTCGCGGGGCCACGTTTAGATAAAAGAAATTCACAAGACTTTAAGCAAGAGCAGCTCTCTTGCCTGATATCTGTCTGTCCTAGCTCTGTTTGCTTGCTGCAGTGATCGGACCATGCACGTGGTTGCTTGAGGACATGTGGATGCGCCGCGCTTGGCTGCATGAGGACATGTGGACATTGCTGGACACCAAGCAGGATGGTTAGCCAGTGCGCGGTGTGCTCGAGCGCACACGACAAGCCGAGCGTCACCGGTGCCTGTGCTGCAACGCCCACCCACCATGCTCCTGTTGTTGACGGTCCTTATTGTCAATCATAAACCATCAACTATTGCATATAATAACATAAAATGAATCACAAACCACAGTTCTAGGGTTTGATTCTAACAAGTTCCACGAGTTTTGGTGAATCATTGTTTATGCAGGTACATACTGGAAAAGTTATCAAAGTGGACCAATATGATAGTATAAAAGTATCTCAAATGATGGATTAGAATACACCATTGTGACGGGCTCATCGAGATGATCGAAACAGACATATTATTTGCCATATTTGGAGTCCCGGACGAAAAGATATCGCACCTGCAAGCGGCACCTGCATAGGAAGGATCTAGAAGATACCAGAAACCACCCCGCGGAAGGTGGGGCCCACTTGTCATAGGGGGAGACCGGCCGGTCCCACCCCTGGACCGGTCGGTCTGGCATTTTGTCCATTTTGGTCCAGCTTTGACCCACGGGTTCCACCGCCTTGGAGGAAGAATCCCAGCCGCCCGCCGATGTCGGTTTGATCCAATCGCTCGAGTCTATAAAAGCAGCCACAGACCCCAGGGGGAGGCACTTCCCATGAAACCCTAATTCATATTCTCTGAGGGAGGCTCATCTGAGAGGGGTCCCTTGAATGGATCAACCTCTCAGGAGTTATTAGAAAATTGGGAGAGAGGAGAGGAGAGAGTAGAAGGTGGAGCCGACCTGTCGGATTCCCTCAACTTTGTACCTCTACGGAGATGATTCTTCATCGATTCATCTTCAGGTTCTTATATCAGTAACTCTAAGTCTTCTATTTAATTAAGTTTAGTTCTTATTTTACTTTGCTTATGGGATCTCTGCTCGTATTGAGTGCTCTAGTTAACGTACATGACTAGAGTAGTAATCGTTAGTGTAGACGTGGTGTCCAGACTAGTGTTTACCTGAGTTTGTGCTCAATTCTTATGGTTAATTGTGGTAGCCTCTAGAGGTGACAGCTCTATTGGTCTTCGTATTCCACTACGTCGGAGTTGGTGTTTTATAGAGCTTTTGGCAGCCTTTCCCAACTACTTCTTTCTCATCTCTTCGAGAGTTGGAAAGGTACTGTTGTTCCAAAGTAAGTTAAGTATAGTAAGCCTGATCCTTAGTTATCTAATTGACCTGAGATAACCCCTCTCTACCCACCACAAACATTTACTTTTTCTATCCTTGGACGTTCTTGATTCATTACTAGTACAC
>JADLZL010005323.1:0-68246 GCA_015844335.1 Chrysopogon serrulatus
ACAACCATACTACGTAGCTAACATCGGCGATCAAACGCGCCGGCTTGCGCGTCACCTCGACCGCTCTTCCTACGGGTCCGAGAAAAGCCGCCGCATTTCCTCAGCATGCGAGGGTTGAATTGGTCAACGAAGATAATATCGTAAACGTTCTTCTCCACCGTGGAAGGCTTAGTTAGACCGTCGAGCATTTCCATCCGCCGCATCACCAGCACCTCACCTCGCTTAGAGGTCAGGATGCATGAAAACGCCTAAGCGGCTATCTTTCTGCTGCGGATCGACAACTTTGGTTGTGCCTCCATGGCCAGCAAAGAGCAGAAGCGGCGACACCACCTTACACAGGATCTTGTCGGTGAATCGTTTTAGTTTCTTCGCGATGGAGTCTGCAAAGTGGGGAGGGGTGGAGTCTGGGCCTATGGCGTCGGTGTTTTGCATGCGTGTCCCGGAAACCACAATAGTTTGCAGTTATACTATGTTAAATTGTCAATTGTGATATGCATTTAATACATGTGTTCTGGACTTCTGGTCATCTGGCCATGCACACCGTGTTTTTTTTATAAGCGTGGATCGCACACGCACGTATACAACGGATGGTAATATAGTGCATATCAAGTCTACAAATTTTACCAAATATTATAAGAACCGCTACAACTAGGCTTTACCGTATAAGAATTGTTGCCAACAGGTCGAAATTGTAATTGAAATTGTCTTACCATGTTGACGGGCTGCCGGACGGAGTACATGTGCATATTGGGCCTGGTAGGTGGATCGTGGTTCTAAGTCCAGTTCTGGCAAGCTTAAATTCATAGAAGCCTGACAAACACCAAAGCTTCGCCTCGCCACATGCCTGTCTACCCGACATTGTAGGCTTGAAACAATCTGACCCTGAATAAATCGAGTCCAACGCAAACCAAATGGAGGCGCAAGAGGACTGTAGTTGGACCATCGTCCAAATCATAGTCACCAGTCACCATTGAAAAATAGAACCATGTGAAAACAAAAGAGAGACCAAAATGAAGGAGATCCGTGATCGGAGTTTACATTTCTTTTTGCCAAACAATAAAAACAGTAGGAGTTTGTTGAAATCATAATGGCATTGTCTGCCCATGCAGGTTGATGGGCTGCTGGCCGTTTAAGGCTACACTACATCTGGCAAGCCCGCTTTTGTTTTGACTTTTTGATTGACAAACAATGAAGCCTGATCTTATCAAACACACAAACAGACTGGTGCGGTGTGATCCAAGAGGAAGGTAAATTATTCGCAAAACTACTCATCATGTATACAATTATCACAATAATATATACACGGACACATGTATATAGTGTACATAATTCTACCACCAAAACTGCTGCATGCGTAAATACACATCCATATCAGGCCAATTCAGAAGACGGATTTCACCTCAGATTCTTTTTTTTTTTTCTACCAGACCTGCACCGTCGTCGACGTCTTGTTGATGATAATCAAGCACCTGTTACACTCGCCTGTACGGCCGTCTGGGGCTGTTGAGCAGCACCTTCTCCTCGATGGGGAGCCTGTACGGCGACACCTTGAACCGCTTGCTCTCCCTTCGCCGCCGCCGCTCCCGGGCGTGCACCACCGACGCCGCCGCGGCGAGCATCGCGGCCACCGACGCCGCCAGCAGCGCCTGGTACACCCGGCTGCTGTCCCGCCGCAGCGGCGGGCAGCCGCGCTGGCTCACCGTCTGGAACGCGCGCCGCACGGTCACGCAGCTCGCGATGTCGGCCAGGGCGGGGGACTGGCGGCGCAGCCCGTCGCTGAGGCCGGCCACGGTGACCATCTTGGAGTACATCGCCGGCGTCAGGCGGCCCACCGTCGCGCACACCTCCTGCTGCTGCCCCGACGTCGACCCCGTCGCGCGGCACACGTAGCGCTGCCACACCTGCGGCGCGCTGTCGGCGGCGACCTCGCCGGCGGCGCAGCGCCGGTCGGAGAGGTCGGCGTTGTAGGGGCTGCTGCAGAGGAGCGGCACGGGGCCCTGACTGGTTGTAGTAGGACGGAGGGCCGGCCTGGGGTGGCACGTTGCCGTTGGACACGTTGGAGAGCAGCTGGTTGAGCCTGGAGACGAGCTGGAAGCTGACGTCCTTGCTCCGGCGTACGGCCTCCGCCGTCACCGCCGCGTCGGCGCAGGGGAGGATGTCGTCCAGCGCCGTGTGGCGCTGCCCCTGCGGCTCCACCACCCACTTGTCCATGGCCACGCAGGTGTCTCCGATCACGCTGATGAACACATGGCCAAATTCAAAGGTTGCACGCAGTATGCTCTGTTAACTTGTGCTGTCTATAACAGCAAGCATTTGAAATAATAAGTTTTGAAATTTGGACGAACTGGAACAAAAACATCCAGATTTGTTCAAAATCGTTCTAAATTCAACCATAACAGATGACAACAGCTTACTTGTGCAAGAAGAGGAAAGTGCCGGACAGTATTAGTGTCGCGGTGATTATGATCCATCCAAGAAACACCACTCTGCAAAATCCAGAAACTGAAACTTAGCACTCCAATATAATCTCTAAAAGAACGTGTTCCATCAACTACGGTCACTCAGAATTGTATTTTATCCCCGCCCCCCACACCCCCAAAAAAAGTCAGAATTGGATGCGCATGTTCTCTGTATGCTGTGCTAATGTGCTTACGTGGACACAAGCGACTTCTTCCCGGTCAACGCGAACACTGCAACAAATTGTTGAGAGAAATTGGGTAAGAATCTGTAAAGTAAATGATGTTGTATTTTCAAGCAGGTCAAGTAAACAAGTACTACTACTCTACTAGTAAATAAGTCTGTTTTTTTCTTCTTTGGAAGACTTGGTAAGGATTATCCTCACCCAATCCAAGAAGCACGAGGACGAGCATCAGGGCCGCGACGCCGATCAGGACCTTCCTTCTGCAATCACATAAAGCAAACAACCGATCAAGATCATCCATGGATGACAGGTACCCCGAGCTCATCTCGCGCCCATCAAGAACCGACGTGTGTTTTCCGTACGTACATGGTGTCCAGCGCTGTCCGGATCCTGCGGGAGTTGGTGGCGGCGCGAGCGGCGAGCTCGTCGGAGGCCGCGTCCACCCGGCGCGCGACGTCGTCGATTCCGCGCACGACGTCGGGGGGCAGCGACGCCACGCCGGCGCCGCCGCCCACCGTCTTGGCCGTCTCCAGGAGGCCCGTGAAGTTGCGCATGGTGGCCGCGGCGCCGTCCGCCTGGCTCACCACGTAGTCCAGCGTCGCCGTCGTGCTGCCGTTCAGCTTGCCCTGCCCGTCGTACAGAACCGCGCACCCGACGCTGCAACACGCGATCAGTTCATGATTGCTGCCGGCGATTGGTTGGTTGGTTGGTTGATCGAGCTGGGAAGGATCGGTTGCTTTGCTTACATGGCTGCGGCTGTGAAGACGAGCAGGAGCAGCAGCGAGAGCGCGAGCACCCGGCGCGAGTAGGGGTAGGTGCTGCTGCTGACGCCGCCGCGGCAGCAGCTGCAGCAGCAGGCGACGAGCGCCGCGGCGGCGACCGCGACGAACCAGAGCGCGGCGAACGCGAACACGGGCGCCGCGCTGAAACCTGCCGACTGCATGCAACAACGCCACTCAGGGTCACGCGGCGGGGACGCCATGAATCATCATCAGCTGCGGGCATCATCGTGCTTTGAACTGGCAAGCAGCATGCAGACGGTGGCCACAGCAAGAAGAAACGAGGAACTCACCGCCAGGTAGTGCCGGTTGCTGATGTTCCAGCCGCCGGTGTAGTACCGGAGCCCGTCGAGGGGGTCCTTCCGCCGCGTCCGCTCCGCCGCCAACACCGCCGTCGTGTCGGACACCGCCGCTGCGACGATGGCCGATTCATCTACGTGTCAGCTCACCGGCCGATCGCGCAAGAAGCTCTCCATGTGAAGGAAAAAAAAAAGAAAGAAAAGGCTACCCGCTACCTGATACATGGGCGCAGAGGGTTGCAGAGGCCAGGAGGACGACGAGCCAAGTTCTGCCCGACGCCATGGCTGCCCTGCCTACGCAAGCGAAGCAGCTCCGAGACGACGACGGTGATCGAATGAGCTGCGAAGTGTGTACATGACCGAGTATATGGTCGTACAACTCAGCAGGGCGAAGCGACTGCAATGGAACTGGTCGTGCTCGAAATTTGTAATGATTTCTTTCTTTGTCAGTTAGTCGTCAGAGAGGTGGATGCATGGGCGTAAGGTGTTAGGCGTGACCGTGTCTGCGTGTGTGCGTCTGGTCTGGGAGATGCATGCGATGCAAATGCTGCTGGGTGCTGGCCGGGTCGTCTTCATATGTTGACAAGTTATGCAGAGCTTGTTGATATGAGAGGCGCAGCGATAGGCTCTGGGTGTTCTGAGTAAAGAAATTCAGGCCATTTCGCAGTTTCGTCACTGCCGCTGCAGAAAGAAAAGGAAAATTGACAGTAGTTTGCATATTTATTTTGTATATTTATTTATTTATGTAAATATGTTGAGACCAGGTGTACGTCTCCTGGCTTTCTTTTTTTTTTTCCCCTTACAAAAGAATGTGACTGAGGTATCTTTCCTTGTCCCGATCAGATGATCCAAGCGCCATCGTACCTATCGAGGTTTTTCTGAAACTGGCTATTCCAATTGGCTATTCCAAGTGAGTGAATTTGGATAGAAAATAGTCTAATTTTTACCTTAATTTACTCTGGCCTAGCCGTGTGAAATCGTTATACTCTAAAAACTTATTTAGATATTAAAGTGGATTAGAATAGAAATTAGTTTACATTTCACCATAATCTACTATAACGTACGTGGATTGAAATAAATACAAATACATCCAAACAAGTCCTAAGCATCTCGAATCGAACCTTTAGGAGTTACTGATACTTAATACAATATATAGGTTGTCTATACAAGTTTGTGCATATCATCCTTGATGATGGGAGTACGCGTAGCACATTGTTTGAAACGACGAATACTTGCCCGGTTAGGTTAACATCCATGGGTAAACATCACATGACATCTCCATGAGTTACGCACATCATTAAACGTCTCACAGTAACGCAAAATAACTTGTCCGGCATAGATTGTTTTGTTACTAGTATGGACTCTGGGCATCCATGTCAATCGTCCGATTAGAGACGTTGACATGCCACGTCAGATCAGATGACAAGAGTGCATTTTATTATAGTCATATCAGTGGCTCACTCTAGGCGAGATCTCACTTAGGTCATTTCGGCACGATTGAAATTTGTCCATCAGCTTTGCCGTTCAGGGTTTAATGCATACACCTCCAGATAATAAATAAATAAAACTTAGTCCGTATGCACCAAGGCACGTGCTCCACTCTGTTGATTCATGCTGCAATTGAACGCCATTCGTATCATATCAAATACTGCAAGGGCAATCGGATTATTGGACCGATATAAGCCATGTATATGGACAGATTACATTCTACATTTTTACAACATGAGGCCATTGGTTACAGCGGACTTCTGAGTGACTAATCTAGATCATTTCTACTTCCCCTAACCCCTAACCCAATACCAACAGAAGGTAAAAACAGCTGGATTTGGGACTGCATGTAAATTACTGCTAGGACCCAAAAATGTACAACCTTTTCCCACCTACAGATCAGCAAATACATCATCTATGTTAGGATATAGCAAGATCCACATGCTAAATCTGATTATTATATTGCTATTCAATAGCCTCTTCAGCCTCAGTGAGCAGATCTGCACTTTCGTCAAGCAGATAATCGCAAACCTCCATGAGCTCGTCAGCAAGTGGAGGGATGTGAGGATGGCGATCGTCATTGTATATGTGTGCGTTCATTTGTATCTGTGCTACATCATGCCTGAATTCATCCCGGTTTCTGTACACCATCTTCCTCACCTTGTCCCTGATGGTACCAAGATCCATTGGATACTGTATGACGTCAAGGTAATCAGGAGCATCTTTCTTTGTGACTGGTTTTAAAAATAGCAGTGATGCACTCAAACCCCTTAAGTGCTCAACTATCTTTTCCAATATGTTGGAGAGCTGAACCTGCATGACAGGGAAGCAATTAATCATGCCCGAATTCCACAGCCAACAAATCCCTTTATTCTCTTTTAACAGTACAATGCATGTAGCAAACTCGACTGTATCAAATTATCAGTTAGTATAGAAAAAAGTTCGGCAAAATCAAATGGTGGCACGAATACTAAAACAAGTGGGTGGACAGTAACTACAGAAATTTACAGAAATTAACTCCATTTCAAAATACAAGACATATACTAGTTTTGCCCATGTTTTCAAGTCGCCTAGTCAGTCCTGGTCGCCTTGGGACCAACCAGGCGACTAATCGCAATTAGTCATCGACCAGCTCGATTAGTTGAGCCTAGTCGACCCTGGTCGTCCATGTAGTCGCCCTATATATCTGGACATATACCTACTATATATATATTCCTATATATACTATATAGTATACAAAATAAAGCAAGCATCAAGACTACATTAGTGTTTAGCTAGTGATTTAATTGTGGGAATTGTTTTCTTCTCTTTTCTACACTGCCAGAAATCCATATTCCTGTCCAAATTCCATTTCTTTGCTGAATTGCTGCTGGAAGCCTTGAATACCAAATAAGATAGCAACACAACGCTAATGTAGTCTTGATGCTTGATCTTAACACAGCTGGACAGCAGCACCGCTGCAGCAGCAATAGCAAATAACTAGCATTTAGCAGACCATCTTCCTGAACCGGTTCACAAGGGCCCAAGTCATAGCATTGCCACCATCTTCCTGAACCAGTTCACAATGTTCATCAACCCATTCATTTCCCCAATGGAATTTGTCAAGCAAAAGTGGACTGCATCTCTTTCCTTTGGAACCCAGCTCTCTAAACAGACCAACCAAACTGGTCGTCCCTGTCCTAGTCTCGGATGACTAGGTTTCTGGTTGAGCTAATCGAGTCGGACCCCCAAATCAGACACCAGGAACCGATTAGGGCGACTAATCGTCGGACGACTTGAAAACATGGGTTTTTGCCATCTTGTTTCAAAATCATTTTATGCGTTTATTTCAATTATATTTTCTCTTTGCCATAATTTCACACAGCTATATTCTCAACAGGCAAGAGGCAAGGCATTAACACAGAGATGCTATTGTCATTTTCCAAAGCACTTGCAATACAATTAAACATACAGCAGAAAGCTAAGAAAATGTACCTCTCCTCCTCTGCGACGCTTAGCAGATGACGCGTATCCAATCACATGAGCAGGACTGGGTCGTTTTACTGCTCGATTTCTTTCAGGTACCCTTCTGTCATTTCTGTATGGCCTGTGATCAAGTAAGTCATCATCTTTGAATTCATGCTTTTTCTTTTTCTTGTTTTTCTTTTTTGCCTTGAGATGATCTTCCTCCCTTGGAGCATATATCGTAGCATCAAAGAGCCTTGGTTGTGGCATTTCTCTTTGCTCCGCAAAATCTCTCCAGGATCTGTCATTTTGCATTATGGCTTTGCTTCTTTTTCCTTCCAGACCCAGCCTCCTCTCATGTGAGGAATTCATTTGGCTGGGTTCCCCACCAAACCAATGATCATCCTCTCTACTTTTATCCTCAAAACTAGATAATTCTACAATTTTTCTTATCTTTCTGGTGGGCTCCTGACCACTCCTAGGTTCAACATGTCTTTGCTGGTCTATGCCTTTAGGCTGCTTGATGGTGATCTTTTGCGAGGTACATCCTTTTCTTCAGCAGGAGGCCGAAATACAACAGATGGCTTTGGAGTGTCAGGGGGGAAATCATCAGACTTCATCTTATTAGGTATCACTATCTTATTTACCTTTCCAGTAGATCTACTGTCTGTAACATTGCGTTTATCAGAAACAAGTGAAACGGTGAGTGACATGTTCCTCTCCAAGGATTTATCAGGTGCCCCTACTTTGAATTTTACTGGGACAGATTTTGTCTTTTCAATACCTTCTGGCCCTTCAGTTTCAGTAACTTCAGAGGAAACTTTTGTTATCAGTCTTTTAGGTGCCTTTGCTTGCAAATGGTTTATATCTGTAGAGTTGGGCTTAACTGAATTAGCATCCATTTCTGACATTTCTGGATCCTCCCCATACTTGGGGCACAGTTTGTTAGTCCGCATATGCCCAACCTATACAACAGCAAAGGGACAAAAAAAAATTAAGGCATGAAACACAATAATATTTTTAAGAAGGGCGCATGAAAGAAATTGCTTTGCTGAGCCTACCTGACCACAAGCTCCACAAACAAGAGTATCCCCCCTTGCACCCTGTTTCTTCTCCTGAAAATATGGAAAAGAATGCCACATAAGACCCAAAATAGCAAAAAAGACCAGATCAGCTTCTATATGAAACACACATTCGAGAAAGAAAGCTTCTCTATGAATCATCGAACTAACATTCATTCAAATTTTAGAATTTTAACAGCATACTTCCAACCTAACTTTTATAGGCACAATAGCAAACCAATATCCAGTGGCACTTGTGCATTTTGGTTTCTAGCTTAGATTAACACCCATCAACTACTACTGCATGAAGCCTGATGGAAAGCAAAACACCACAAGTGCAACATAATTGACATACACGTACGATATCATTATACCATATATAAGTAAAAACATTATATTCGCACTTAGCAGTGGTGCGGGTGTCTAATATTAAAATAGGTATAATGGAGAAAAAAGCTGATTCAAGTCGACAAACAAAAATATTCATGTGGATAGAACTTCACATATTGTAGTCATGTTCTTGGCTTACCTTAGGTCCATCCTTTCCTAGAACACTTTTCTTTTTAACTAGAAGGATCTCATTTACATCAAGTGCCATCTTTGGTTTTAGTTTTGAGGGCAAACCACCCTCAGCAAAAGAATTTTCAACCTGCATGGAGTAAGATGAATAACATCATTACACATTGTTTCTGCCAGAATAAAAATTAATCAAAGGGACAGGACAATGAAGACCAGATCCAGAACCTCGGATAGACTAATACCTCTTTTCCTTCTCTTGATGTGCTCTCCTTTGGGGTTAATGCACCAGCATAACTAGATGATTTGATCATTTGCCCAGTCTTACTCTGCTTCATTTTATTGGCACCTATAGAGGTGCCACAATTTGTTAATTCCACAGGCTGCTTTTTCCTCTTCACATCATTACCATCGTCTGCATCGTAAAAGGCCATAAATCAAATGCACCAGTGGCCGTTTTTGCAAAGAACATAAAAGGAAATAACTACCTTCAAGTAGTTTCTTCGCCAGAGAAGCTTCTGTTTCATCATCTTCAATTTCCTCGTTAATTTGGGCATGCGTGAGAGCACCTTCTCATTTTAAGTCCTCTCATTCCATCTGCTTTGTCAATTCTCAAGTCTGCTGTACTAGTATCTTCATCATCAAATTCTTCTGCATCTAGCAAGTTCTCAAGATCCCCAGCAAATGAGTCTAGATCACTGTTAGCTTCTGTGTCACTGCCATTGTCGTCACCATCTATAGCTGAAAGTGACTGAACTTGTCTGTCCCAAATTTCCTGACATTTCTCCCTAGTTTGCTGCTGAAGTTGCAGAAAAGACATCCTTTGTCCACGTGCAAATTTACTAACAGGAATTTCATCAATAGTAATTCCCGATGCAGCTTGCTCACTTGAAAGCTTCCTCACCATAGCAATCCGATGCCACCTTGTTAATTTATCAATTTGCTCTTCAGGTACGCCGAATTTCAGCAGCAACTATATATAGCAGTGCATAAATTATTTAGTGAACAAAGTATAAAGGAGGAATAACGAAGGACATGCAACACATGCCAAGCTTTGGAGGTGGTGACTATGGATTTCCTTTTCACCAAGAATGGGTACAGATTTTAGCAATATATGCTTTGTGATCAATGATAAATGATACACCATATATTCTATTGTAGTTGCTTGCTTCAAATTCTCAGCTGTGAGCTGATATAATGTACCCTTGAACCAAGTTGTATGCAAACTATGCAATGCTTGGAATAAGTTTCTGTTTCCTAAAAAGATTCACAATTTTCATTCTCAAAAGTATTACAAATACACTAAAGGAAGCTCAGACTAGCTCGGTTGAGGGTGTGAATGTCACCTAGTTTAAGTCCTCATCAAGGTGAATATGAGTGCCTACTTTCTTGTTAACATAAAGCCACCTAGTTCCTCCTAGGTTGTTAACATAAAGTCACCTACCTAGTTCTTTTTAAAACACAAATGGCAGGAGCTTTGCCCTTTAATTAAGGTAGAAAAAGACGACACCCATACACTATAATGCAATAATGAAAGAGATCATAGATGTCTGCTTCAGAAGTAGTGAAAGTCAGTACGCCAAAATGTCCACTGAGTATGTCAGTGGCATATGGGAGTAGGTCCCACCTGTTTTTGTATAAGACACTGTAATGGCAAAATGAGAGCTGTTTTCATTTTATGGAGGTAAGTGTTTCCCCTTTAGAGGACCCACATGTGGCTTGGTTAATATAATGATCCCCTAAATAGGAATGCCGAAGACCATCAAATACACTATATGTTCATAATGAAACATGTCCCATGATATTAGGGGCTTTTTCATAGCCTCCCAGGCAAGATTCCCACCAGGCATCGATCCTTAGCCCCAGGCCCCTGAAATCAGTCACCAGGGGCGACGCCCAAGCCAGGCAGTATTGCATGGGAAACACACCATTAGGCATGCCAATAACTCCAAAGCCAGGCAATGTTTCCTATGTTTTATTATTACAGAAATTAGTACAATGGTACCTCACGGGCTGCATCCATGCTCAACCTGCGGAGATCAGCATCAGTCCCAGTTACAGTGGTACCCTTTGCAGCAGCTGACTTCTTCTTGAGCATTGAATTGGAGGCAGGTGCTTTTGGTGCTACTCGCACATAGCTGAATCCTAACCCACGACCAGATGGATCTCCAACACCAGTGATTTCTAATCTTTCTATATTTTCTCTGTCCTGCACGCACCAAAGCAAATTTGATTAAAATCATAAAAATGTATACCAAGAAACTAGGGAGCAAGGAAAATTAGCATCATATATCTTTACATTCCACATTTAGAGAGAGAAAAAAAAGAGATAAACATGCATTCAAACATACATAACACAACCAAACTAGGACTGTAATTTTGCCCGGGTAGAAACGCTACCAATATATCTGTTTGCAAACCTCTGTCCCTTCTCTCTATGCTGCAGTAGGGCCAATGGAGCTGGATGCCATGCTGCTATAGATGTTGCTGCCTGATCTGTCGGGGGGGGGGGGTGTCAAGTGACATGGGTGATCCTCCATCCTGTCTATACTGATTATTCTACTTCCTTGATTCTCTTCTCTCCTCCACTCAGTGTATGTTTCTCCTACTTATAATACACCTCACCTGAACCAATCTTAATTCTCTAACCTCCCGTATCTTGCTGGGTACTAAGGCACACGCCTTTTCTGATATACAGGTCAATGGAGTCCAAAACCGGCTGGTTATATGGTTTGTTTGTTGATTGGAGAGTATATATCCTACCAGTGGCAGACTGACAGTTATACACAACAACAACAACAACAACAAAGCCTTTTGTCCCAAGCAAGTTGGGGTAGGCTAGAAGTGAAACCCAAAAGAGACACGAAATAGAGAAACACATAAAGGACACAAGACAGATGGAGTTAGGGTCACGGTTCAGGCACGTTGATTGCTAGTCTCCAAGCGCTCCTATCCATAGCTAAATCCTTGGAGATATTCCACTCCTTAAGGTCTCTCTTAACCGACTCGTCCCAGGTTAGTTTAGGTCGACCTCTACCGCTCTTTACATTATCAACCCGCTTTAGAACCCCACTACGCACCGGCGCCTCAGGAGGTCTCCGTTGAACATGTCCAAACCATCTCAACCGATGTTGAATCAATTTCTCCTCAATTGGTGCCACCCCAACCCTATCCCGAATATCGTCGTTTCGGACTCTATCCCTCCTTGTGTGCCCACAAAACCAACACAACATACGCATCTCTGCTACACTCAATTGCTGGACATGTCGCCTTTTTGTAGGCCAACATTCAGCACCGTATAACATCACCGGGCGGATCGCCGTCCTATAAAACTTACCTTTTAGCTTCTGAGGCACCCTTTTATCACAAAGGACGCCAGAAGCTTGACGTCATTTCAACCAACCGGCTGAAATTCTATGTCTAACATCTTCATCAATGTCTCCATCCTTTTGTAGCATCGATCCTAAATACCAAAAGGTGCCCTTCTTAGCCACCACCTGCCCATCTATACTAACTTCTCCCTCCTCACGCCTAGTCGTGCTGAAATCGCACCTCATGTACTCGGTCTTGGTCCTACTAAGTCTAAACCCTTTCGACTCTAACGTGTGTCTCCATAGTTCTAGCTTCCTATTAACCCCCACCCTACTCTCGTCAACTAGCACCACGTCATCAGCAAAGAGCATACACCAAGGGATATCACCTTGTATGTCCCTTGTGACCTCATCCATTACCAAAGCAAATAAATAAGGGCTCAATGTTGACCCCTGGTGTAGCCCTATTTTAATTCGAAAGTCACTGGTGTCGCCATCACATGTTCGGACAAACGTCACCACATCCCTATACATATCCTTAATGAGGGTAATGTACTTAGTTGGGACTTTGTGCTTATCCAAGGCCCACCACATGACATTTCTTGGTACTTTGTCATATGCCTTCTCGAGGTCAATGAAGACCATGTGCAAGTCCTTCTTCTGCTCCCTATATCTCTCCATCAATTGTCGTATTAAGAAAATCGCCTCCATGGTCGACCTACCAGGCATGAACCCAAACTGGTTTTGGGTCACCCAGCACCCAAATAAAAAAACATACTCCCTCCGTTCCAAATTACAAGTCGCTTTGACATTTTTGATACATCCATTTTGCTATGTATCTAGATATAATTACATGTCTAGATACATAGCAAAATGGATGAACCCAAAAAGTCAAAGCGACTTATAATTTGGAACGGAGGGAGTATATTGTAGTTTAGTTTAATAAAATCACCAAAGTTCAAAACCTTTTTTGGAAAAATACACCAAGAAAACTGAATCTGGCTCACTACAGGACACAAATTTATTAAACCTTTAAGCAGATGGAATCGCTATGACTTCTCCAGAGTTCAATTTATAATTCTCATACGCTAGATCTCTGTTACTTCTCCAGTAGCTCAGCTCAAATGGAATCAAAACTACCCATCCCACGAAGACTTATTTATCCCAGTGGGCTGTGGGGAATCGCCATGGATTTGGCTGGGTTTTCTGGACCATGTCACATCCAAAGATAAGCAGGTCGAGGGGGATATTCCATGTAAATCAACTATCATAAGAAATGGACTGGGCTCCCAGCATTCCTGCTCTCATTCCCTGAACACACAACAAGACCTAATGTGATCAGCAACCAATTACCCTGTACAAGTTTTCTTTCTGTTGATACCAAATAGTGACCATCATCTCCCAATATTAATTGGGAACAAAAAAATATCAAGGTTATCTGCAGTCTCTCTAAAGCATAGAGCACATCAAGTAGCACTCAGCAGATTTTACAAACAATACATGGTTTTAGGGTCAATGAACTAATCGGATCACTGATTACTTGAGTAAAACACCATATAAGACAAAGAGTAAGGTACCTGATTAGTACAAGCAACAAAATTACTTGTAAGATTCCAGCTAGTGATTTGCAGTTCCCTCTCAATATGTGATGCAGCAGCAAGCTCAATAGCCTCATCAGGAAGCTGATTCATGGCAGAAGCCAGTCCAACAGGCTGAGTAAGCTTCAGAATTCCCAAGCGCTTGAGACGATACAGACCAGCTTGCATACTCTCATAACAGCAAACCTAGATAACGATGTTTTAGTTGAATCATCGTTATATTTTCAGATTGAAAGGAGAACTGTTATTAAACATGAAGGCAACAAGGTAACACAACCTTCAAAGAATAAATATTCTCATTATTTAGGTATTTTTGCTTTCAATAGAACTTTCTATCTACGAGAAAAATATATTCGCAGTCAACTTACTCCGGTAGCCCAAAAACAACAACAACAACAAAGCCTTTTGTCCCAAGCAAGTTGGGGTAGGCTAGAGGTGAAACCCAAAAGAGTCGCAGTCAACTTACTCCGGTAGCCCAATTTTTAAAAACATTTTACCCTATATATTTGGAAATGTGGGTATATGGCATAATAACCAGTGCTTGTGGTCCATATATAGCCAGCACAGCATGATAAGCACTCGTATTTCCACGAGAATTTCCTTGCAAAATAAAGCATTTCTTCAAAAGATAAAGCTTGCCATCCAGTCCTGTTCTTGTATTGTCGATTGGCAAAAGACTTGATTGGTTTTTAGTGAAAGGAGTGTTGAAAAGGTTTGGAGCGACAGCATGCAAGAACTTTGAAAAGCCTGATAGTTGTTGTCCAAGTTGGTGTCATTTTGCCTGTTTGGTTCCTAGTTATGATATGATAGTTGTTTAGTCGGTTTAGCTGCAGTGTGAGTCGTTTAGTGGTTTGGCCGTTTCTTTCTAGTTGGCTCATTGTCTGTTTTTCTGGACTTTGTCTGTGGAGAACTTTTGTTTGTGTTTGGGGGAGGTGCTGTTGGATTTTTTTGGGCCCAGTTTCCCTAAAAAACTGGGCCAATACTTGTTTTTTTTTCTTCTTCTAATAAAACTTGCAGCAAAGCTTTTGCCATCCTCTCATGGAAAAAAAAATTGCCATCAAGAACAATTGATTGACACAAGGGCAACAATAATTTGCAAAAACTCACACTTTCTGGCGTCAATAATCTCCTCAGTTCTTCCTCTGATGGGACCCGGAAATCAGGTCTCTGTGTCCAGAAAAAATGCCCCTTTGGTCCTTTCTGTAAGGAAGTGCAGGACAGCATTAAATATGGTTGAATAAGAGTCCAGAATTAAAATATAACATGTACAGATAAAGAAACTATGAATAATATGTGTGATAGACAGATACCTTCAAATCTGCACAGTGCTTCAATCGTTTTTTCACTATAGCTTCTGTTAGAGGACTTTGTATGGGTAACTCGTCAGCTCGAATCTGAGGAAGAACATCAGGCCTCTCTCTAGCACGAAACTCACGATAAACATATGCAAGAACTTCGGTTCAGAAGATAATTCTGCACATTCTTAGTCCCTGGTGAAAAGACTTCCATATGAGGTTCCTGCAGGAAACCATGACTATTATGTTATGGATGAAATTGTTGAAGTTCCAAGATAGAACAGCTCCTAAACACTGGATTTATTTTCAATGTACTGTTCTAACAACAGCAGAAATTGAATGGAAACAAGAACTCGAGGAGCATTCTTGAACCCATAAAGCCTAAAGGTCGCACACAGAAAAAGCACAAGCTAAACGTAAGAGGAAACAATGAATATTTCAGAACATAATCTGTAGTGTAAAGCTTGGAAATGCACCACAGCAGAGAATTCAGTGAGGGAATCCTATTCTTGACAATATGAGGAACTTGTTTTTTCTCAAATGCGCAGGAGAGCTGCTTATCATTATATTATAAGAAGTGGAACCAGGATTAAAGAAACCCAGACAAACTTACTTGTTGGCCAACAGCATATAGCTTGTCAATGCGACGGAGGGAAAGCGCCCCTTTGGCTGAACGAACTAATAAGTAATCAGTTGGGGGAACCTTATGAGGAAATACTGGTGATCTGTACATGTTTGTTTCAAGACAAGATTGGTGGGACCCAGAATGTATGTCTCCTAGAAAAGGGGATTTGTCAGCAGGATCAATTGCAAGCACTGTGCCCAGTCCATCACTGTTGTTTCGCAGTGATGCAGCTGTCTGATCAGTAGGGGAAGTTTTCTGGTAATATGTACAGAGACGGGCCCCCATTCCTGCATTCGAGAGAAGCAAAGGTCTCTCTTCACAATATCTGCACTCAGGGCAATAAATGACATGAATTACTATAGTGGGGAGAAAACATGATCAAATTTGCCAATGTATATACCAACATAGTCTTGCACATATAAACATAATGATAAGCACTTGGCCAAAATATATAAGTAAAAGAATAAAAAATTCATTGTAAAGTATCAGAGCTCTCTATTCACAATATCTGCATTCATGTGTTCATAACACATGTGCTACCATGATAGGAAATCACAAGCACAAATACCTACCCAACAAGCAACCTCACACGTACTCACTCCATTAGTGTAAGGAGCATCATCCAAAAATTCAAACATTGTAATTCCTCCATCCAGAAATACATCCATACTTTGACTGTCTAAGTTAGAGTTGAATCGACAAATTAATATAAGAATCTCCGAGGTATGTGATGTAATCATAGAAAATTGATATCATTGGAGTCATATTCAAAGATACATAGAATTGTGATTTTGTAACTACTAATAAAATATTATAAGAAAAATCTCCAGCCAAAGTTTGTAACACTACAATAAAGCTATGTGATGGAGGAAGTAACTTCTAGCTAATAATTCAGTCAACTATATACGAGTTAAATGAGATACAAAACTTGCAGAAAAATAACCACATTTCAATGTGCACTCGTAGCTCATAACAACATAATTCAAGAGATATCTATGGTCAAATTTCAACTTAACAGACCATGCCTCATCAAAAGCTGTGTAATACCACTTGGTTGAACTAGCAACTAGCATTCAAAAAATCAGCGCCTACACAAAGTCACATACATTAATGTTCATTGAAATTAATATTTCAAGATACAATAAGGGGGAATAAATTGGACTTACTCCATTAAAAAAACATGTCCATCCTTGATAGACAAGTCAGTTTTTTTCCTAAAAGCCCCAGGTGGGCGTAAAGGCTTGTCCTCACCAGGTAATTTCTGTGCTTTTGGCCATAGATACACTTCAGTGCGAACAACGTGCACAATGGACTTTGGTCGCACATTTTGCATTGCTAACGAGATGTCATCCTGAAGCTCTTTCCCAGAACAGAACAATTTGATCTTCTCAGATGGCTTCAATTCTGCAAAAAAAGCTAAGGCGGTGAGAAAATGATGCAGCACACTATTTGGAGGAGCAACTCCAAGGTGCTGAAGTGTAGGAATAGCACAAGTGTTGAAGGAACAGCTTCAACGTGCTATTAGATAACTCTCTAAGGGCAGTCCGAGTCCACGGACTAGAATCCGAATCCACGGATAGTATGAGCTAAATCCAAAGCTCAAGAACTAGATCTAATCCAAGATCTAAGATAGAAATATGAAGTTCTATTCATATGGTGGGGAATACAAAAGAAAGTTACAAACCTTGAGGACATTGCCTCTATTTATAGGATCCAAGGCCTTAGACAACTCAAATACAACTAATATGACAACTAATCGCCTACTAGGTAACAACTCACATATTACTCACATACAACTAAGAGACAACTTGTAGGACATCCTAGCACATTCTAGCAATATATATATATATATATATATGACATATGCCATGAGATCATATTCTTCTTAGTTAAGTTACCCTTTCATGAAGTATAGAGTTAAAACTCAATTTGAACTCTTCATCTTAGTAGTAAGATCAGATTTCTCTTCTAGTACTTAGTATCAAAATCAAGTTTGAGTTGATATTCTTGAAGAAACTTGAGTGTTCATGATTCATCTATTTGATGTCCCTCATCATTCTCCTCTACTTGATTGAAACTCGACCTCGAGTTATCTTCATAAAGATCTTGTTGTGGATGATAAAGTGATAAATCAGCCACATTAAAAGTGTTGGAAATATTCAGTTCTCTAGGTAAATCAACCACATAAGCATTATCATTCATCTTCTTCAAAATAGAGAACGGGCCATATTTCCTTTGCCTTAGTTTTCCATGAACTCCGGCTGGTAATCTTTCTTTCCTGAGATATACCATCACTTGGTCACCAACTGCAAATGACATAGGTCTTCTTCGTTTGTCGGCTAGTTGTTTGTATTTCTGATTTGATGCTTCTAGGACATCATGGACTTCTTTAAACAAATTAGAGTAGTTGTTAGCAAAGCTTGTTGCTGACCTCGAATTATCCCTTGAAGGCAATTTTATTAAATCAACCACATGCTTTGGAACCTTTGTGTAGACAATGGAGAATGGACTCCTGCTTGTAGATCTATGCTCTGAATTGTTATAAGCAAATTCAGCAAGCGATAAGGCTAAATCCCATTGTCCTTTCTTATTTCCACATATGCAGCGAATTAAGTTACCCAAGAACTTGTTCACTATTTCAGTCTGGCCATCTGTTTGTGGATGTGCTGTGCTTGAAAATTTCAGCTCAGTGTTGAATTGCTTCCATAATGTAAGCCAAAATGCAGCTAGAAACTTGCTATCACGATCTGAAACAATTGATCTTGGAACACCATGTAATCTAACTATTTCTCTAAAGAAAAGATTAGCCACATGATGAGCATCGGTTGTCTTTCGACATGGAATGAAATGAGCCATCTTAGAGAATCTGTCAACTACAACATAGACTGCATCATTCCCACGCCTTGTTCTTGGCAAGCCAAGTATAAAGTCCATTGAGAGATCCTCCCATGGTGCATTTGGGATTTCTAATGGCATATATAAACCAGTGTTATGGACTTGACCTTTATAGGTTTGGCATATGGGACATCTTTGCACAAACTTTCCAGCATCTCTTTTAAGTTGTGGCCAATAATATCGTGCCTGCAGGTTGGCTATGGTCTTATCACGTCCAACATGGCCACTAAGATCATTTGAATGTAGCTCTCTAATTAGCTTGTCACGTAAAGAACTTCTTGGAATGCATAGTTGATCATTCTTAAAGAGATAACCATTTTGCACCACATAATCTTTATCTAATGGTTGTCCTTGCAAATGCTTTTGCCAAATTTTACCAAAATCATCATCATTTTCATACAAATCTTTCATTTGATCCATACCTGGAAGTTCAGCTTCAAAAGAAATTAGGAGACAAGCACGCCTACTCAAAGCATCAGCCACTTTGTTTGTTGCTCCCGACTTGTGAACAATGAGATAGTTAAATTTTTCTAAATATGCAGCCCATCTTGCTAACATGCGATCCACATGCTTTTGATTTCTGAAATGTTTCAGAGATTGATGGTCGGTGTAGACGATGAACTCCTTAGGTAACAAATAAACTTCCCAAGTTTTTAAAGCTCTAAAGACTGCATATAGCTCTTGTTGATAGGTACTCCATTTCTGCCTTGCTTCACTTAGTTTCTCACTAAAGAAAGCAACGGGTTTTCTCTCTTGAGATAGAACAGCACCAATGCCTACTCCACTTGCATCACATTCCAGCTCAAAAGTCTTGTTAAAATCAGGAAGGATCAAGACTGGAGCTTGTGACAGCTTCTTTTTAATTTCTTGGAAACTTGCTTCAGCAAGTTCATTCCATTGAAATTGGTCTTTCTTTGAACATTCAGTAATTGGTGCCATGATAGTGCTGAAATTCTTGACAAATCTTCTACAGAAAATCACAAGACCATGGAAACTCCTTACTTCTATAATAGTTTTTGGAGTTGGCCAGTCTCTTATTGCAGCAACTCTTATTGTAATCTTGTTAATTGCTCTACTATCCACGCACATACGCCAAGAATCATCCTTCTTTGGTGTGAGCAAGGCTGGTACAGCACATGGACTAATGCTTTCTTGGATATATCCCTTTTGTAGAAGCTCTTCCACCTTCTCCTTTAATATAGCATGCTCTTTTGGGCTCATTCTATAGTGTGGCAGATTGGGAAGAATTGCACCAGGAATGAAATCAATTCTATGTTGAATTTCTCTCATTGGTGGCAACTGTTGTGGCTCCCCAAGTATACTCTGAAATTCAGATAATAGGCCTTGTATCTCTGCTGGAATTTCAGTAACAGGTTGCTCTTCTCCCTTAACAATCAAGGCAGCACATAAATTTGCTTCTTTCACATCTTCTACAAAGTCTATTGACTTTTGGGAAATAGCTAACATATTCTTCTCCTCTACTTTAGAAGTAGAACCATCCAATTTCTTAGGTAGGATTATAATCCTTCTCTTGTTCCAAATGAAAGAGTAAGAATTGTCTCTTCCTTTGTGTGTAGCATCCACATCAAATTGCCAAGGTCTTCCGAGAAGAACATGGCTCGCATCCATGTCAACTACATCACATAGAACATTTGAGCGATAATATTTGCCCAAAGAAAGTGGCAAATTGCATTGCTTTGTAATCTTCATATTCACTCCCTTCTTAATCCATCCAATAGTGTATGGATTTGGATGATCTTGAGTTTCAAGCTTCAAATGGTTCACTAAATTTTGAGAAATCAGATTCTCACAACTGCAATTATCAATCACCAATTTGCACACCTTGCCATTCACCGTACACTTACTCTCAAATATCTTCTTTCGTTGTGTGTTGTCGGGTTGGGGTGTAGAGCACAAAACAGCGTTGAACCACACATACTACTTCATCACCCTCTTCTTCACATAGGTCTTGTTCTTCCTCAACTTCTTCATCTTCTCCACCATCATAGTCATCTTCATCGTCACTTTCGTGGCGTGTAGTGTTGACTACCTTCCGCCTAGGGCAATTGCTAGATACATGTCCTTCTTCACCACACTTATAACACTTGACAACATTTTGGTTTCTCTTTGCTCTACTCTTCTTTACAACTTGCTTTTTGTGCAGGTTGTGTTGTTTTTTGATTGAGTAGATTTACCCTCTACTTCGCTTCTATAGCCTTTTGAAGATCCTTCTATGGGAGAATATGAATGAGATTTAGCTCCCTTCTTTGTCTTGGCATGTCTTTCAGCCTTCAATGCTAGAGTTTGTGCTTGATCAATTGACCAAATCTGTTGCATCACTAACTGATCTTTAATAACTTCATTGAGGCCATTGATATACCTTGCAACTTGTAGATCTTCAGTTTCAGCAAGGTTGCACCTGACTTGCAGCCTTAAAAACTCTTCTATATATTCCGAAACAGTCCTATTTCCTTGAGAACAATTCTGAAATTCAGTGAAAAGAATTTGCTCATAATCAGCGGGCAAAAACCTAGCCTTCAAAAGTGCCTTCATTTGATGCCAATATCTTGTGCGAGGTTCACCCCTCAACCTGCGTTCTTCTTGATGACGGTGCCACCATGCTCCAGCACCTCCCTTCAGCTTATATGCAACCAAAGGAACTTTTGCGGTCTTGACTAATATTCATAATATCAAAGAACGTCTCAACTTCATATAGCCAATCTAGGAAATCTTCTATATCAACACTACCATTAAAAGTAGGGATTTCAGCTTTCACCTTGTATGTATCTCCTGCATAGTGAGTAGTTCTCTTTGAACTTTCATAAAGATCATCTTCTTCATGAATTTCACTAAGATCTTCATCTCCGGGTTCATCAATAGGTGGTGACTTTCTACGCTTATCATCTACCTTATCTTTTGATGAATTCCCTTTGGTGCCAGTAGCAGGTTTATGATTTCTAATCATTTCTACTAGCTGATCAAATCTCCGGTTGAGTGTCTCTTGTAACTCTTGAATTTGCTTTTCCGCAGCATCCATCCTCTTGCCCAATTCCTCCATCTTTCCTATACCTTCTTGCAGATTTCTTGCAAGGAAAATGGCAGCCTAGGATGATCAACGAGGCTCTGGTACCAATCTGATGCAGCACACTATTTGGAGGAGCAACTCCAAGGTGCTGAAGTGTAGGAATAGCACAAGTGTTGAAGGAACAGCTTCAACGTGCTATTAGATAACTCTCTAAGGGCAGTCCGAGTCCACGGACTAGAATCGAATCCACGGATAGTATGAGCTAAATCCAAAGCTCAAGAACTAGATCTAATCCAAGATCTAAGATAGAAATATGAAGTTCTATTCATATGGTGGGGAATACAAAAGAAAGTTACAAACCTTGAGGACATTGCCTCTATTTATAGGATCCAAGGCCTTAGACAACTCAAATACAACTAATATGACAACTAATCGCCTACTAGGTAACAACTCACATATTACTCACATACAACTAAGAGACAACTTGTAGGACATCCTAGCACATTCTAGCAATATATATATATATATATATGACATATGCCATGAGATCATATTCTTCTTAGTTAAGTTACCCTTTCATGAAGTATAGAGTTAAAACTCAATTTGAACTCTTCATCTTAGTAGTAAGATCAGATTTCTCTTCTAGTACTTAGTATCAAAATCAAGTTTGAGTTGATATTCTTGAAGAAACTTGAGTGTTCATGATTCATCTATTTGATGTCCCTCATCAGAAAACTAATTAACCTGGAGGAAATGATCATTTGTCTTTCCTTTTTTGGGGGTCTAAATACAAAGTACATGTATTAACAACCAACTGCTCAACAAAAAGCAGATAGCATAAGAAAAAGTTTCCAAAAAAAGAAAAATAAAAAACAATGGGGGTAGTAAACGGATACCGACCGAACTTCTTTGATGCTTTTATTTTGACAGAGAGCGGAGTGTCCTCAGCATTTACCAAAATCTTGACTCCTTTTCCTCCCAATGACATAAGTAAAACAGCCATCCTCCCATTGCTACAAGCAGTTCCTTGTAACTGAGCAGCAATTTTATTTTCATGTGGGTACCACTTAGCTCTTGGTCTATGAAAGTTTGCAATTTCCTTACTGCACAAAGTAGACAATCGGAGAAGTTATTAGAGATGAATTGGGCAAAAATCAATAAACACTATAGTGCAGTTCTCTGTGCAAAGGAAAAAAAAAAAAAAAGATGCAGTGGGTGACATAAGCATGACAATGAAGGTCATGTCTGGTTCCATTACCAACAGCAAAACATGCAATCCTGGTTCCTTTGCCTAGCCATACTTTTGGTTAAAGTGTGTGCAAGCCTGCAAGGACATCCTTGATTTGAAGGAAAACCGAAGTGGCTATCCTCTTCTGGCAAGGATTTCCTTGCCCACTAGCAAGGCTAGGCAAGGATCGGCAAGGACGCAAAACATACCCTAAAGCTCCAGTAGAAGACTTGGAAAAATGACAAGATCAGAAATGCCAAAATATGCACCATATATTGACTATTGTCCAAGGGGTGCAAGAACCGAATACAATGCTCAATGGAACTGATTACGATGTGATCAGCACCACATAATGATGAGCGTCCCATGTCATGCCAAGCAGAAGATTTAGCTTCCACTTAACCAAATGTGACTTGAAAAACAACCTGATCACACATTTAACTTCTGAAAGTTTTCGTTTGTATGTTAAGAGGAAATATCAGGTGCACAAAGAGTCTTTGAATATACACAAACTAAATGTTTTGCCTTGGTGGGAGGTGGGAGCTTCTTATTTCTTAAGACTGACTTAAGACACGATGGATTCAGTCAGATAGAAAGCTGAGGGATGGGGGATTTCCAACTATGAGCACAAGAATTAGTTGGTGCATATGTTTACTAATACATACTATCATGCATCTGATATTTTATCTCGATCATGAGCATAACTATCTCCATCAAACAGTCATGCAGGCTAAAGAATATTCGTAGTTACAGAAATGTTTCCTCAGAACAACAAACCATTGCTATTTGTTCTCTTGATTAGATATAGATAAAGGCTCAAACTCAAATGAACATTCAGTTAAAAGGAATATGTTACTAAAAAAATATTCTTCACTCTTGCATTTCTAGTCACATCAATGAAGTAACAATGTAACAGTTAAAAGCATGAAAAATTCATCTGAGTGGGCTTGTAAGATTATGAAAAATCATGGATGCACATGATCAGAATTTGGCAGGAAGGGATGGAGGCCTCATACTTGCTCAATACTGGCTTCATGGTTTGCAGCTTATGAGCTGGAGCAGAATGCACCACCTTTATGCCCATCAAAGAACGTTTTTTAGTATGAGATTTTGCTTGCTGTGGAGTCTTCCTATTTGAATAAAACTTGTCATTGGAGATGTTGAATCTACCACTCAATATCTTTGCTTGATTGTCAAAATTATCAACTGTTGGTGTTGAAGTCTTGGTTGACTGACTAACAATCATAGCACGAGCATGAGACCGGAGGTGATCCACATTCTTTTCATCTAGGATCTCAAAAAGCATATGATCATCTTTGAGGTCAAAGATCAGTTTAGGCTTTGTGGTAACCTCAGTAGCATCCCAAATTATGTTGTCCAACCATGATCCTTCTAATAATTCCCTGTTCAGTAAACTAAGGTTATTTAAACGCATCATGGTGTCAATTTTAACTGCATCATCTAAGTTATTTGGCGTTATGTGATCTAAGTTATCTTCATTTGTCAGTGGAGGGTAACTTTTCCCAGGGGAACAGTAGTGAGCTGGAGCAGGCATTTCTGTACAACGAAAAGTCTCTTCAACTGCTGGGGAACCATTGCTTTTACTCTGTACATCCCAACACCTGGAGGCCTGGCCATAATCCTTACCCTGGTCTTCACCATGAGTGTCTGCACTCTCTTCAGATTCACAGATTTTTACACAAGGCTGCCGATCAGTTGCTGGTGAATTGTTCCAAATGATATCACTTTCCCAATCGTCATGCTCAAGTGGATAAAAATCAGGACAAATTGGAGATTGCTGGACACTACGAATATCCTTATGCGCATCATTCATTGGTTGTTCTGAAAGACATGAATCCTTTAGCCTTAAAGTGACATCAGAAATAGACTCATCACTGTCACTCTCAGCAAAATCTTCATTCATCTGGATGTGCTTCAAAGTTGAGAAATTTTGGATAGTGCTCCGGAGAATTAGTTCCTCGTCTTCTTCAACATTGTCAGCAACATTTGTGACCTGAAGCTCTGGAAGTAATTACAACAAAAATGAATATGATATTAGATGTATTCAAATGTTTTGACCCTATTAACTGCAATAACAAGCTATTCACTTGCGGCACATAGGAGCAACAAAGCCTTGTGATGTTAGGAAAATCAATAAGTACATATGTGCATTCATATAACAGTAAAAATGATCAGATACATTCCTTTTGTGGAAATCAGCAGAAATAAAGCAATTGTAAACAATGAATATGACGCAAAAGGATCAATCAATCAAACTAGAAGTCATACAGATGCAGATTAGGTTCACATATTAATAATTGTTCTTAACACCAATCAATTAGAAGACTGGAAAGAAATAAGCCAACAACCTTGCCTTTCCATATAGTTGGCACTTTTGATAGGTTATATCTTTTTACAGTAATCAGAACGATGAGGCGAATTAGACCTTGCATGCAGCATTTGCTTTTGGTCTAGTTTCAAAACACTAATAATAACTAGGGCTAATCAGAAGAGGCAGGAGCCAATTTTTATAGAACTACTGTTTCATCAAATCAGATACTTGCCCTCCGACAGAATGAACATATTGGAAATCAGATTTTGGAAATGATGTGTATAAACTGTTGACATAGACAGTGGCAGTTAAATTTCTTCATCTCAAATGGAACACATAAGTAGCAAGGAAAACAATGTTTAACCACTGCTTTTAAGTAACACCCTCCAGCTACCAACTATCTATCAAGGTCTTGCGCACATAGGGGAGGATGGTGTTTCTTTGATCTTTTTGTTGCAACATGCAAAATACCTTTATTCACTGGACGTTTGTGGTGATCTGTCTTCACTTTTCTTACAGGCTCTTGGATACCAAAAATTTCAGAGAACCTCAGGATCGCATTGCCATCCTCTATGCATAAAACAGGGAGAGAAGTGGAAGTTGCACTTTCAGGCTCAAGATGACCTTCCCCGGTGCCCTTTTCATTCTGCTTAATTAGATATGAAATAAGAAAAGTGCTATAATTATATAAATATGATAAACAACAATGCAATGTTAATTTCTAGGTTCAGGCTTCATATACCTCCAAATCTTCATATTCAAAGTCCATGCTTTCTTCTGGATGTGATAACAAGCCAATCTTTTCCATGGCAAGGTTATCCCTTGAGGTTGCCACATCTGCCTGCTCAATAGAAACTATATCCAAAAAGATTACGAGAATGAGAATCAAGTCAGCCTATAACAAATATTAATAGATAAAAAGATTGAAATTAGATTTGTTAGCACTGACAGATGAATGCTCAAGGAAAACAAAAGAATGCTCTATTCATTTTATAACATGCACTCGGCAATTAAAATCAAGTGTGCTTGAACAAAAAGGTTGCATAATATTCTCACAAGTTTTCATCTTCAATAATTAACAGTGAAGTTTATGCCAAACTAATGGTCACAAAAAAAAAAAGGTGAAAAAGGATGGTCAAGTCTTCAGGTCAGGTTTTATTTTATTAGAGTTAGACTGGAACAGACTTGATCGCTACCATCAACGCTTGCCCAAGCCAGCAGAAGGGGGAAGTATACAGTTGCAGTCTTGCAGACCAAAAAGGAGGTACCAAACTACAAATGTTTAATCACTAAATGGAAGGAACAAATAACAGGGGTAGCATGGTAACCAGAAAGTAGTAAGAAATGGAATGAATGCTAACATACATGGAACTTGAAAACATTAGGCACATTATCCAGTATCACCTGAAGATAAATGTTGGGCAGCAGTATCACCTGAAGATAAATTTTGGGCAGCAGTATCACCAGGAGGCTCATTATCCTTGGGTGGTTCTTCTTCCTCATCGTAATTCTCATCATCAAACACTGAAACTGTACTATTGACCGATGCATACACTGTAGATGAAGAGAAGTAATCCTTTTTGACAACACATTGTCTTCCTCTGTAGTTGCTTCAACTTCAGGTCCATCATATTCTTCATCAATATCTTCATAATCAACAGCATCTTCTGCCTTCTCATCATAGTCTACATAACAGCAAAAACATGTGTTATCAATTATGTGCATAGTTTGACAAGGAAAAGAAGAACAAGGCCTTTCTAAGCAATGGCAAAGTTGGCTTGATGAATGACTCTCAAAAATGTAGGTGTATCTTTGGAAACAGTAATATGTCACTAACCTTGTTCAGAAGGATCAGTTGGTGCTGGAGAAGACTTGATTAGCTAATTAGCAAACAACATAGGATTAACTTATTTGGTAATGAAATAAGTAAGTAAAATTAACTATATGCATAAGATAACTTACGTCAATGTCTTTGAGAGATGGACCAAGCTTATCTGCCAGTGCAAAAAGGTGTTCCTTTGCATCCTGAATTAAGCAAAATAAAAGTAATAAAGAAATGCAACAATCCAAATTACATTATAAACATAACTAAATAGTGACTTGGTTTCCTGCCAACTCTATCAGAAAACAATAAAACAGAAGTACCCTAAGGCTGGGCAACTAACCTTTGTTCTGGCTAAAATTTAGTGAGTTCTACTAAAGACTATTCAGACAACATCCAACTTGCAAGAAAATTACAATGCATGTACTGAGAAAACTTTGGTTCATAGCGTTGATTTTCCGTATCTCATCATTTCAGAACTCGAAACAAATTAATTTAATCAGTGGAATATGGTTCTTTTGGTAATGCTGGTTCCTATAAAGCAACTAAGCACCCTAAAATATAAGTCATATGGATCAAAATGTTAAAAAAAAGAGCACCAACAAAGAAGTTAATCTGTATCAAAAACAGATGCAGATATCAGATATCCACACAATTAAGAAGGTGAAAAGAATAAAATGCATGTCATCTGCTAGAGGCAGACATAAATAAAATAATCAAAACAACAAAAAACAGCACGTCAACAAAATCAGATATTAGAAGTCTGTACCTCATCAAGATAGTCAGCATCTAAGTCACCAGAATCATCTACATTGCCGAACATAAACCCCAAGAAGTGATTTCCTCCACCAGGCTCCTCATAAATCCTCGTCGTCATCGTCATCTGTAAAGATAACAACAGTAATAACTAATAAGCAAGATGGGGTTATTCAAACAAACTCATTGCTAGTTGCAACCAACATTTCATCAATTGCTAGCTTCAAATACATTAAGTTTTGGAGCAACCTCAGAAATTGTAAGGAAAACTAAGAATCTGAGGGTTAATGATGATGCATTCCCAAACAGAGGGCTACATGTTTTCAGTATTTTAAAAATGCAGCATCGTCGAATCTCAATGCTAGTTTCAACCAACATTTCATCAAATTAAGTTTCAATACATCACATAGAATACAGAAGATCATCATGGACACTGGCGGGATCATGGCCCCCCCCTTCTTTGCCAACACTTGGTTATTCTATAATATATATATGCTAATAAAGTGGAAAGGAAAGTTGATACTTGATAGAATGTTAATCTTGTCTTGGCTACACCAACCACTAATTTCAAGCAAGACACAGACTAAAGCAGCAAATTTTCCTATACATTAATGATTAATTTGTACCCCCCGGTCGGTTAACAGCCACGCTCCGCCGCTGATCATGGAACTGTTAACCCTACAGAGGATCATAACATCATTTTGCAGTTTTGTGATTCTCACAGCCGATTCTAAAGATTCTTCACAATTACAAGCACATAGCACATCAGCATGCCAACCACCTCATCTTACATGCATGCGACCTGTAGCTCCAGCAATTAAAATTTCCATTTGTAAACAGGCACCACTAATCCGTTGCACAAAGCCCAGCAAATATACTACTTAACACAGCATACCCAACGCATCAGAACCCAGCAATTTGACAACCCTAGGGGCCGCCCATCGGCTCTTGCACCAACACCAAACCAAAAAGCATAACGTGGCTATGATGAAGTCCCTGGCGTCGTCGAGCTCACCTGCGGCACTGTTGGTCGGGTTCTCCTCTTCATGGAGCTCGCCGTCGCTCATGGCTGCAGCTGCCGCTGTCCTCTACCGCCTCCCCGGGCCGCGACGGCACCAGTAGCTACAAACCCTAGGCCGCCGCACCCTCAGGCCCCAATCGGCGCCGTACCTCGCAAAATCTAGAATCGCGGGGCCGGATTGGGTCGAGTGAATAAAAATTCTCAAGGTGTAGCGTAAAGGGCGAGGCCGAGCCAGAGGTGGGGGGAGACCGGGCGATTTCCGCCAGGTCTCCGGAGGATTTTCGGCTCGTAGGGAACTATGTCAGCGGACTGATTGATCTTCAAGCGCAAGATCAGCGGGGTAGCGGGGCCGTCCTACTTCGTTTCTGACGACGATGAGAGAGGCGGCGAGGAGATGGCGGTGGCGTTGGCGGTGGCGGTGGCGGACGGGCGGAGAGGAGGGTCGTGGGGGGCTAGATGGGAGAGCAAAGCGGAGGGCAGGGAGGGGCTTGGGCGCCGACTGCGGCGGCGGCGCGTGCCGGGTCCGGGCCCGGGCGCTGAGGGGGCAGGCCAGGCCGGGCCGGAAAAAAATGCGGCCCATAATGGAGACGTGATATGCACGAGCACGAGCAGTCGGGTCGACGGCAGCCCATGAACGTATAAAGGAAAAGGTCCAATTGGGCCCTCAACTATTTTACAAGTCCGATTTATTTTCTCAACTAGTTTTTTAGACTCCTTCAAACTTTTGAAATTGTTGATTTACCTCTTTATAAATGGTTTGGAAAACGGTTTTAGCTGACGTGTTCTTAGCCGTAGAGTCACGTTAGCCATCCTATGACGACACGACTATCACGAAGAGGTAAATTGGATTTTCACGATGATTTAAATATGCTAAAATCTGAAACTTTAGAAAAATCATGGACATTTTGTTTTTAATTAAAAATATATGAAACTGGATTTTTTATTTTTTTTCTCTCAATTCATGATCTATATTTTTGTTTTTATAATTATTTTAATTGTATATGTTCTCCTAAAATCTAAAACTAGGTCAGATACGAAATAGAAAATGCAGGCCAAGACAAATCCTTGCAGACTGAAGCATGAATCGACGTGCAACCCAATATGCAAATTACAAAAAACCATTTCCTTAGCAACAATGTCTTGCTTAACCATCAAGGCATACACCAGGAAATTTAAATAAAAATACAATCCAAGTTCAAGTAGTTAACAATGTTTATCATATGGAAATTTGTAGCAACACTTTCCTCTCCAAGGAATATCACGATAATCAGTCGATGTACGGCTTCTTAGACTCTTGATGAATAGACATCTACGACTTGGCCAACACCTGGATGGACATGATCGCTTCCTTGTTCGTCGTCATTGTCGTAGGTCTCCATACACATCGGGAGCACATGCTTCAGCAGGAAGACAGTTTGGACGGTCTCACAATGTGTGTTTACAAAAATCATGTTCTATATTATAGTTCCTAGTTTTAAAAAACATAAAGCATAATTTTAGGAAATAAATAAATATATATATATATATATAGTCCATTTCAGATTTTCCTAAGTTACAACATTTCTATGAATTTTTTCTAACACCAAATTAGATCTTTAGTATTTTTAAATGCATATTTGTTCTAGAAAATATTTGGATAATTTTAAAAATATTTTTCTCACAAACCAAATAAAAAACTAGAGTAAGATGTTAATGTACCACTTCATTCCATAAATCAAAAACCCCTAACTATTCCTCCTGTTTCTGTTGATGCATCACCACCTCATTTTTCATAAGCTCATAGTATGAGAAAATGAGGTCCTTCCACTAAAATCAAGGAATAGACTCATGATGTACCACCCCATCTAGAATGGATGGTTTCTCAAACCAAATACTCCATTACAGAAACTGAGAAAGACTCCGAATCTGTATCGGCTTGCAGTACTAGTACGTGCTATTTTGGGAGAGCAATAGAATTCAAGCATTATTCGAGGCTTGTAGCCCAGCAAAGAACAAAGAGTGCTGATTAAAAAAAACACAGGTCCACAATGTTTCCCTTTTTTAAGAGTCTGCAGCATGCATTTTTTTTTTTGGGTGCATTTTTGTATACTGAATACATTCAGGAACACTTTACAGAAATTAAGGAACCTATGCGCAATATGGCACAACTATATGCAATTACTTTTAAACGTTTTCTACAAGGAATCCAGAAGAAACAATAGAGCTTGGCCTAGGACAGAATTCTTCAATATGGCTTTTGCCCGGAGAACATGATAAATGACCTCTGAACATTGCTGCTGTAGTTGACAAGGCCACAGGATTTGCACAAGTCTTCTAGCTCTCCTTCAGTAAAATAGTTGTAGCTGGTGTTAACTGGTCCAACAATCTGCACCATAAAGTGGTAAGGCAGAACATATTATATTAGATAAGCAGCGAAAAAGAGAATAGTAACTAGCAAAGATAGCCAAACACCTGTCTAAGTGGCCTCAGTGCTTCAACAGAGAATGGGTTGTTCCTGGGAGAGGATAAGAAGGTGGTTCCCACAAAAACTCCACCAGGCCTCAGGACACGGCTTATTTCAGCTACCTGATAATAGACACCAGTAAATATTTCATGATCATGAATGAAAGGGCAGGATTGCCATTGTCGGTTGGCAGTGCACTAATAATACAAGTTAAGTTCTGATTATCGAGTTGGCCAAGATGCAATGTTGTATTCAGACGACAACATGAATAGAATCAGGAAAGCTATACTGGAAACACATAGGAGAAAATGTTATCACTATTTAATATCAAATAATGGGCTTTCACACTTCTATATACTTTTGCTAAAATTTCAGCTTGGTCCCAACTCCCAATGGAGAAGGTAAGAGTATGATTTACAAGCATCCCAGTTGCATCACTTGTTTTGTTTAATACACGAGACAAATCTTTATTAGATGAAAGTTATGGTTCATGAGGAAAAGCTTTTATCTACCAGATGTAACTATAAGCAGATATTGTGCAGTTACATGTTGTATAACAGCATAAATCTGAATCTTTTGTTTTTTTTTTTGGAAATATTAGCACAACTACACAATTCAAATGTGGAAATGAGAAATTCTACCGCATTAGAGGGTGAGGGCCAACAATGGATAGCCGCTCCAGCATGAATGGCATCTACTGAACAAGAAGGGAAAGGGAGCCTTGAAATATCTGCTCTCACGAGTGCTAGATTCCTGCAGAACCAAAAGAGGAAAACAGTCATTTGTGTGGCTTGATCTTGGAATAAAGATTAAAAAAAAAGTTATCAATTATTGCTTAACTTATATACATTGTTCAAAGCTCGATTGGGAGAAATATAGTAACAAAATAATGGATGCACTGTTGATCACAATCCACTACAGCGTTTTGACAATACCACCCTCTGTCCCAAACTATAAGTCGTTTTGGCTTTTCTAGGTACATAGATTTTGCTATGCACCAAGATATACGATATATCTAGATACATAATAAAAGTTGTTTATCTAGAAAAGCCAAAACGATTAGCCAAAGCGATCTATAAATTGAAACGGAGGGAGTAGATATTAGTATCGTTGGTATTAAACTAGAAAAAAACATTAGCTTCCAATAAACATAATAGTGATCCCCCGCTCTAATCTTTTATTGACAATATGCTTGGTTTGTTGCATCGAGAAAATGATTTGACCTTCCCCAACTTCTCAATAGCTAGTTAGTGAGCATAAAATGACTACTGGTTTGGAGAATTATGGCTCCTAATTCAACCAAATAACCTGTTATTCTGCATCCATTATCCAACAGAAACTTTCCCTTTCAGTGCTACAGAGGAAGCTCACCACGCATGAAAAAATGATTCAGAAACAGGACAGAGAGCTTACGCATTGAGGAGAGTATCATCTTGCTTTATGAATTCATAGCATTGGCGGAGCATATTCTCAGAGAAGTCCAAAGCGATCACAGCTGAGTATGTCCCAGATTTTGCAAACTTCCTAGTAAACAAGCCACTGCCACAGCTGACATCAAGAAGGACACCACCAGCAACGGGTTGAAAATAGCCTTGAGCCATTTGAAACTGATAATGCCAGCAGATTCGAAGAGGGACATGCATAAGAATGTGAAGAGTTGAAGATGTTTGATAGATGAACAATTTTCGAATCGCGATGACTTAAAAAGTATTTTGTTGCAACAGAAAAAACAATATGCACAGCATACTACTGTCTAAAATGCATTAAATATTCAATCATAGGAAAGGCTTCCTAACTCATCGTACAGTAAAACTATGGTGCTGAAGATGAAGTTATCAAGCAGAAAAGAACCTCTTCATCAAGACCAGGGAACCCACTCCGATTAAAGTTTTGTCGCCACCCTCTCTCATAAAGAAATGAGACAAGTGGACTCCTGAACAGCTCAGTTCTAGCGGGCTTCTGTTCGCTATATTGTTTTGTCCCTGCAGTTACAGTGAGGTCCAAGAAGATGTCTTTGCTGGTAAATGACTTGTTGCACTTTGAACACTTGAATCCTGACCTATAAATTGCTGGCCTGGGGCATGCATATATAATCCAAAAGAACATAAGTGTCAATCAAGCCTAAAACATTTGCTGGAGAGATGAGCAGAAATGTACTAGGACATACAAGTTTATGCCTGGTGGCCCTTTCCTCATCAATGGCTCGTAGCAGACAGGGCAGGCAAACGCCTCAGTTTCCATAATGCTATTCTGCTGCCCCTTTGTTTCCTGTAAAGACTGCATCACAAAAATTATGAGATCTTCGGTTTGCATGGTACAAGAAAGATATATTGCTGGGGAGAAATTTCAAATGTCCTAGAGAAATGGATAGCAGGGGTTTGGTAGGAAACATTTTGCTAGTAACAAACAATTGACCCGCATCATAAAATCACAAATCCCAGAGAAATTTTCAGAGGCAAGCAGCATCTACCAAAATTTAACCAAGCCATAATGTGTAGGCATACATGGGCAGTCAAGGACTCTGACAATCAGAAGCAGGAACCACTATAGTCTCTGCTTTCCACTTAATAACTGGTTCCCAAGGCACCTCGTTACCCATATTTTGGATCTACCCAAGAGCAGGGCAACAAGGTGACTGTGGAAGATGCCTACGTTCATGTGTACGAATAAACTTGTCAGTTGATTATCCAATGCTGCAGGTCTTTGGTGTGATGGCGTCACCAGTTACTTCGCATGTACTAGCCAGGAGCAGCAACTCATACCAGAATACGGACCGACGGCACCTAAACCATTTAGCTAAGCTAAAGCCTAAATAAATGTCACTACCAAGAAGGCATTGCAGGTAAGATCTCCATTACCAGCAGCACTGAAAGAAGCCGTGCTAATCGACCGGGCAACCGGTTGCTGGTCAACCGATGAACCGAACCGAGCATAACCGCAAACACATGGCGGGCGGGATACCTAGTCCGTTGACTACAACAGAAGCAAAGCAACCTGTAAACCCGACGAGACGAGCACGTACCGGCTCCGCGGCGATCGCCGCCGCAGCTGCAGCAGCTGCACGGAGAGTAGGGAACCCGGGCCGACGGGGACGAGATGGGCCCGGGGAGGGGGCGGGTAGCTGCAGCGAGGGTCGCGCGGAGGAGGGGGGAGGGGAGGACGCAGCCGCCGCGGGTCGTGCCAGTAGCTCCATGGCGCGCAGCGCGGCGACCGACACCGCGGAGCTGCGAGCTTGGGTTTGCGGCGTCTTGGCGTGCTGCGAGCCGGGAGCGCTCGCCGCTTTGGGGTGTTCGTTGTGGTGGGTGGCTCCAGTGGCAGTGGTTACCGCGTGGCGTGGCGTGTCGTGGCGCGGCGCGCGCCCGTTCGCCAGGGGGCGACGCGGGCGAGACGGTTCTGAACTTCTGATCCTGCGTCGGCCGCGTGGCGAGCCGCTCTGCCGTGGTTTTACTTTTACCACTCGCGCGCGTGAAGATTTTTCTTTCGTTTGCTCGTCTCCGGCACATACACGCGCGACTGCATCACGGATCCATCAGCGTGGCACGAACCAAGTTAATACACTTTTTTTCCCGTAGAGTAGAAAAATATATCTCCCGTAGAAAATAGTTAAATAGACCGTCAGGTCAGCGTCCGATGAAGAGCCGGAGATGATGTCCCTCCGTCTTGAATCCTACTCGCTCCGTCCCTTAAAAAGAGTCGTTTTGGGTGTTCGCGCCACCTAGTTTAACTTCGATTTGTAGAAAATACGTGCAATATTTATATTTCTAAATAATTTTGTTAAAAAACTAGATGTAAAGATCTTTCCGATGATATTAGTTGTGTATTATAAATATTAATATTTTTTAATATAAAATTACCTAATAGTTATTTCTTAAAGTCGAGAATCGACTCTTTTTAGGGACGTATGAGTAAGTTATTTTAATTTTGTTTAAGGTGGTTTTTAGATTGTGGAGAATGAGAGATGAGATAGGAAAAAAAATAGATGAACGGCCGTAATTAAATGAGTTGTTAAAAATAAATAGTTTCAATTTTAATTAAATGTGAAATACTTTGACTCTCTAAAATTATTAAAATAACTTATAATTTGAGATAGAGTACATTGCACTCCCGGTGATTATATTCCCTGCTTTCAGCTGCGTCAGACACACCTCCATAGTTTCCAAACAAAATAAAAAGGTAAGAATCATGTCGTGCGATCATGCCTAGCTCACGGCTGGCTACATCGCTTGAAAGCTACAAGCGATCAACGGCAAGCCGATCATCGGAACTGGTAGTTCCGGGTGAGAGATGCTCGAGCCGCGGCCACGGCTGCTGTGCCGCTTTGTATTGTGCCACTCTATTTTTTTAATTTTACGGTACAACACAGACATCTATAACACGTGTACATATTTATTTTCTAAAATATACGTACGTAAATCCTACTCCCGTGAATATTTTTAAAGGACTGAACCGACAAATCTGGAGATTCTCAAAGTCACAGATTTTTAAAGTCACCACAGACGCCTCGTTGTCGATGAGAACATCGTTTACCATTTAAAACACAACGCCGATAAATCCTCGAAATAATTCTAAAAAATACAATCACTCATACCAAATCGAAAATTTAAATCCAAATAAACAGATTCCACCGTAGTACCACTCTGCTCTTTGGTGCTGGTTACCAGCTGAAAGGTTTGCCGCAGCAGCAGCAAACTCAGCCGATCAAGGCTGCAAAGGTCTGTGTGCCACGTGCCCACGTCCCTTGGTCAGCAACAGCGGCGGGCCGCAAGCAATTGGGCCTATTCCCTGCAACTACAGTACCAACTACCAAAACTCTGGCAAACAGATGGAGACAATAATATTTATGATACTAAATAAACATATTTCCTAAAAACACTAAATAAACATATTAGAAAAATATATTTCATGATCCATATAATTATATTAAGTGTTATAAATCTTGGCTTTTTTCTATAAATTCAGTTAAATTTTAAAAAATACTTAAAATAACTGTAGAAATTAGTAATTCACTAAGGAACCAAGGAAGTTACTTATATTTTTTTTTACTACTATTCTGTATTAGACAATGTAGAGCTCAGAAATTAGTACAGCAACCGATCCACATCACTGCGGTTATGCTGAAAAGTCGCAACTCGCGTGCAACTATGCCATTTTTATGCGATGTGCGAGCAAGACCGAGTGTTGAGTACTTCCCAAATGGTGATTGCAAGGACGTCGGCAGGCCAAGCTCTGGAAAGCGCTAACGCCTGCCTAGGTAGTCCAAAAGCCCCCTATCTCTAAAAAAAGAAAAGGGTCCAAAGCCCATATGCAGCTGAAAATGATTCTTGTTTACATTTGGGAAGCTAGCCAAACGGTGCGATGTGAGTCAGGGGGCACGCAGCGAGAACTGTCAACGCTTTACTCTCTGTTATTAGCTGGTTGGGTTGGATTGTACCTTTTTGGGCGTCAACAAAAGTGTGCAATCAGACTGCCCCTTCTATTTTTGAAAACCAAGCAGACTACCGCTCCTTATTTTTTGAAAACCAAAAGGAAAGATGTACTCCTAGCTCGTTGAGCTAGTAGCACTGACCACTGAGCATGCGATGGAGCATTACTATATCGTACTTTATACTAGTGGCTTATCGGGCATGATGGGAAGGCAGAATTTGAATCGATTCTTATCTTCTCGTGTTACACTAGCCGATGATGATTATGAAATGATATCGCGCGCACTTGGCATCACCTTTTCAAGTTTTAATTTAAAGAGGTTGATCATGCATGCATGCATGAGTCACGACCTGCTGTCTCCGATAATCTCGATCGAACTCTAGTAAGTAGCAGGAGCACCGTGCAATCGTGGTTCAGTGCCTCCTCTTTTTCTTTTCTCTTTCCGCACAAGTAGCTGCGGCTGTGCGTCGTCGGCAACGGCCCAAACGCCTTCTCTGTAAAGCCGATAACGAACGGAGCGACGACGCCAGCGGCAGCGAAACCTGCGTGCCTGCCTCGTCACTTCTCACTCGACGACGTCGGCCGCAGCCCACAGTCGCCAGCCGCCAGCCGCCAGCAAGCGCTGCATGCATGCCGGCCGCTTTGCGAGCTGCATGGAGAGGGACCAGCAGCAGCAGGGGTATCTCAGGCCGACCACGGGATCCCCCCGGGCGCCTCCCGCCTCGCCTCCGCCGCCCGATGTCTCGGCGGAGCATCCGGTTCCATTCCAGCCGCCCGCGGCCGCGTTCACATCATATCGACGGAACGGAAGCATATAGTATCAAACTAACCCCATTCCCTTTCGCTTTGATTTGATTTCAAGGCCTTTTTGCCTTAACGCGGACATGTGCGTTTCCCCCCCTCGTACGGCTTGGCTTCGGCTTCGGCCTTCCTGTCTGGGTGTTGTCCGCCCGTTCGTTCCCTTCGCTTTCGGCTGCGCGCGTAGCGTATGCGTATCTACTCTCATCTGCTGGTTGGGTGGGTCATCGAACGGAACGGAACGGAACAATATCCAGTTTGCCGCGACTGCGACTGCGAGGACGGGCGTCCAAAGCGTTAAAAGCGTGTAGGATTGAGTGCTAGTAGTCTTGTATGTATTGCGGTTGGTGTCCAAAGCGTTAAAAGCGTTAAAAGACCGTGTTAAGGCACTTACGATCGGTCGATCGGTCCCGGACGTTTGACGAGGATGCGCCGTCGCCGGTCACACTCAAACACGGTCGGCACTCGGCAGGACGACAGCCAAGGCGTCTAGTGTTAGAGTGCCAACAAGAACATTGGGCAGGGGCGATAGTACGGTACCTACTTTATTTACTAGGAGGTAATACCTTGAATAAATCTGAACCTTTGATTTTTTAAATTTTTTAGACTAATTAATTAATTAATTGGCATTGGAAAAAGAAAAAAAAATCTTGCCAGATCCCAAGTCACGGTGACCTCGTCACGGAAAGACAGGATGCTTGCCCCCTTCCTTTTGTGCGAAGATAAAAGAATCAAGGAAATACTCATCGATAATATGTTTCAACATGCAAGATCTTTTACGTTTATATTTTAAATCTAAGTAAAATTCACGGTCGGCCCCTAAACTTGGCCGGGCGGTGTCATCCCCGATCCATGAACTTAACTATAGGTCCCTAAATTTGGTTAGCAAAGTGTCATTTTGATCCTCGAACTTGTAAGATGATCATCGCTAATCCTCGAACTTGGTCAGCGGTGTCATCTAGATCCCCTCGAACTTGGTTTTGAGTCTTATCTCGAAGTTAAAATAGGATAATCTAAGAACTTTATTTAAAAAATAATTCATAACTTTGTCATATGAACTCGAATGAAGATAAATTTTATATCAAAATTGTAGCCCTCGACATGATCTATAACTTTGTAGTTGAAACTTTTTAAATTAAAACTGTTTAGGGTCCCAAAATATTGTTGTATATTTATAGATTTTGAAATTTGAATTTAAAATTATTAAAAAAAAACTTAAATTTTGACATGGTCCGTATAAAAATTATAGTTCTCAATACGATTTACAACTTTATAGTTGGCAATTTTTTATTTGAAGTCGTTTAGTGTTCTAAAATATTATAGTTGAAAAGTTTTAAATTTTAAATTTTAAAATCTATAAACTTACAAAAATATTTTGGGTTACTAAACAACTTCAAATAAAAAAATCTTTTTTAAATAAAAAAATAATAGATGGTATTGAGAACTATAACTTTCATATAGACCATATCAATATCCAAGATTGTTTGATAATTTTAAAATTTGAAATTCATAAACCATTAAACAATATTTTTGGGATCCTAAATAGTTTTAATTTAAGAAAATTTTAACTACAAAGTTGTAGATCACATTGAGGGCTATAATTTTTTAATATAAAGTTTGTCTTCATTTGAGCTAATATGAAAATGTTATGAATTATTTTCAAAATAAAGTTTTTAAATTATCCTATTTTAACTCAGATAAGACTCAAAACCAAGTTTAGCGACCTAGATGATACCACCGACTAAGTTTAGGGATTAGCGGTGATCCCCCTTACAAGTTCGAGACTAGAATAACATTGCCGACCAAGTTTAGAGATCCATAATTAGCACTTTACAAGTTCGTGGACCGGGATGACACCGCCACCAAGTTTGAGGGCCGGGCAAATGAATTTTACTCTTTAAATCTCATCATGCCGATTTGAAGTTTTTATCTGAATGAAAATCTGAATTAAGCTAGCCACTTTGTATTCAGATATGATACGTTCATATCTATATTCAAAGCCGAATTATAATAAGGATAAATAATGTTTTCCAGTTCGATTCGATGCATTTCTGTATAGATGTGCTAAGCCGTTTTGTACGGTAGCACCGTCACATGTAAGCATGTCCAAAATCACCTGTGGGAACACGGTAATACTGTACATGTAAGCACATCCATGTACCACACGTAATAAAGTATCGCAACATAGCAACGTATAATCACGTATAAAATCACATTGTGTGTAATCGTGTATCAAGTCATCATAATCATGATATATCAAGTCCAAAGTTGCCAAATAAAAAGGATCTACCATATCTGCTAGATCACATATGCATCAATCAAATCTAGAAAAAAATATTTTTTATATCTCAAACTTTCCTTGTTTATCATACTTTACAAAATAAAAATAAATAAATATATATTTCACATATTACCTCCTGTGAGGTAATAGATGATTGTAACCGTTCGATCTATGAAAATGAATGGCTCATAGTTATTTGTATGTATCACAACAAACTCCATTTGACAGATTATGGCTCTGTCTTTGCTATAAGATTATGGCTCTATCTTTGCTGTATACTTGCTCTCGGTTGCTCTTGCTCTAAAATTTTTTCAAGATCACGCGAAACATAACATTTTCGTTTTTTTTGTATCAAGCGAAACTCAAGGGGAAGTTCCACTCTGTTATTGAGTACTGTGCCGGAAAAAAAAATCTAGGGAGCTTTGACGTAGAATGGAAAATATCTCTCCAGTACCTAGTGTCAATCTTGTTGTTAGGCTGGCCATTACGTCGTTTAGTTTCAATGTACGAGCAGACCAGTAGAATGAAATGAAACGTTTTCCCCTGATTTTAAAAGTTGAGAGGATGTATAATTCCTGATATTAGAGTTGGAGAGGTGTGTTGTTAGGGACAAGCTAGCTTCATTTAGGATTTAAACATGTCCTTAGAGATAGGATTATATACCTTAATTCTCCCTTCGTACTGTAGCTCTAATGTTCTCTCCGTCTCCACTTTAATGAAACCATCATTACGATTGGCTTTGGCCACAGATTTTATATTATTATTATCCAAATGAAATTTACCCTGTTTTTCTACAGTACACGTACCAAATTACCGATTCTTCTCCTCCAAATATCACGCGCTCACGCCCAAAAATTGGTTGGTACGTTGTACGGAGTAGTATCTGGGATGAAAGCAGGCAGAAGGCGCTGCGGTGCACGCTGCAAGCAAACGTGCCCCAGTTTTCGGGCGAGCGCCGTTGATTAGCCGCGATGCGGCTGACGTGGTGCACGCCTGTGACCGTTACCCGTTTCCTGCCACTTCCGTCGCGGGGACCAGTACCCACCCCCACACCGAGGCGTGGGCCCCACGTTGCCAGGCAGGCCGTCTCAATCCGAAACGGTCCTCTTCCCTCCAACTGTAGCCAACAAGGCGGGGGGGCGGGGCGGGGCGCCTCCGCTCCGCCGCGGAAATCCCCGGACAGCCCCTCCGTCTCACCCCACGCGTAACGGCGCCTTCCGCTGTCCCTCGCGCGTGGGCCCACCTCGCAGTCGCTTGCCACTCACGCCGTAACCCGCCCGCCCGCCCGCCCCGCCGTACCCCACACCCCACGCGGCCTCGGCCGCCTTGTCGTCCTTATCCGTCATTTTCCCACCCACACGGAGGGCGCAGCGGGGCCCGCATCTCTCTCCTTTATTAAGCGAACCGCGACCCCCTTCGCCTCCATCGCAAAACCACCTCCCCTTCCCCTTCACGCCTCGGAACGCATCTGCACTTGTTCTTCTTCCTCCTCCTACCAAATCGCAAGCAGCACTTCCTCCTCCACTTCCCAAATCGAAGCAGGACCGGCCAGAGCGCGCACTGCCCTAGCGCGAAGCAAAGCAGATCGTTTCAGTCCGGAACTGGCGAGATCAATGGACGCCGCTTCGCAGGCCTCGTCGCCGTCGTCGCCGTCGTCCCCGTCGAAGCTGCGCGAGAAGCTGCGGACCACGGTGTGCTGCTGCTTCGGCTCCGGCTCCGGCTCCGGAGGCGGCGGAGCGGAGAGGGCGACGAGGTGGCGGCGGCGGGGGCGCGGCCGCGGGCGAGTTCCGCTACGACGCGCTCAGCTACGCGCTCAACTTCGACGAGGGCGACGACGACGACGCGTACGCGGACCCCGCCGCGGCATTCCGGTACAGGAACTTTAACGCGCGCCTCCCGCCCTCGCCGGCTTCCGCCGCCGCCGCGGTGGGGGGGCGCAGCGGCAGCGGGCCGCGGCCATCGCCATCGCTTAGAGTCAGTTGATTAAGATCGCGCTCCGTGATGATGGCTCTCTTTTTTTTTATTGGCCCTCTCTTGTAATTGTAACTGTATGATCACTGAGCGAGCGACAGAGGAGTTCTTCTGTGCAGCGACAACTACTTACTACTTGAATTATCGTGATATAGATGTAGTGTTTACTCTTGTTATCCTAGCAGCATCTAGGAATGTCCCAATGTGTTTTAGTACAGATTGGAAGTGGCGGTGATGAACCCTAGAAAAGAAATTGGGGGCTACGTAGCTTTGATGATTCCAGAAAGAAAGAAATATCTCCTCTTTTATGCCTCGTCAGTCAAGAATCTCCTATTCTCCTCTGATGCTACGTCTTTTGTCTAAGGAAAAGCGAAACAAATCTCCCTCTTTAAAATAATCTAAGATAAAAAGAGAGAAATCGTGTGGTAATTTTATAGAAAAAAAAAATCTCCCTCCCTCTGCTGTCACATGTCACATGTGGACGCGGACGCGCGTGTGATTGAGGTAGGGGGGATTTTTGCGGCTGGGGACGAAGCCATGCGGAATCAGATCAGGCGCTGTCGCGTTGCTGACTCATGAGTCTCCACAGTCGTTGGGAGCACTCGCTGACGCGAAGCGCCCGTGTCCTCATCCGGGAAAAGCTGTCAGTGCCCCCGCCCAGATTTCGCGGCTGGGAGCCTCTGGAGCCATGCCGGAGAGGCGGAGACTGACCGAGCGGAGCCGGGGTAGCCGACGACTAGCCGTTTGTGCGGTCGCTGTGTGTGTAGCCTCGGTAGGCATGTGAGGCCACTTGCTCTCGATGGACTGCAGCAGCCAGCACCGGCAGGTTGCAACGGGCACGTTGAAGGTTTCAACGAGTTGTTGCTGTCAGGCCCCGTCTTGGATACTTGGATTGCTCGTGATCGGTACTGAACTCTCTCTGTCGTTGGATTTACTCGTGATGTTGCTGCTGAGTGACAGAGTGAGTGAAGCTGCTAGCGGCTGGAAGGACGGGTGGACGTTGCAGTGTGTGGAAGTGGCTAATCATCCATCGGCAAGGCCACTTGACTTGAGGAGGCGTGGCGTCGGCACGTGCAGACAAACGAACCTGCTGCCGTGCTGTGGGCGGCTTCATCGCTTCGTCGTCCTGTATGCAGTGGCTTGGCAGAAGTATGCGATAGCAACGGCGCTTGTCGTTTTACGGGAATTTCATTGGGTTGGGGGCCCCAGTTTTGAGAAGTTTTTCTAGATCTCGCCCCTTTTGAGAACTGGAGATAAAAGTAGGCGAAGATCATCCATGTATTGGAGTTAGAGAGAGAAAAAAAAAGGGACAGAAAGAACATCATGGGAGCAATCAAATTGTAACGCGTTTCTACTGTTCCAGACTGCAATTTGTTTCCGAATTGTTCCAGACTGCAAATGACTCGGTGATACTCAAGATATTTGGGAATTTCCGATAGTTTGGGCCTCCAGGGATCGTCGATGTCCGTCCACGCAACGCACCACCCTTCATGGGCGAAATCTCAGCCCAGCAGTTTCGTGTTCAGGCTGATTGATGATTGCAGGGAAATTAACGTGGGCCAAACGCTGACGGATGTTCCAGGGAATGCAGCTGGGCCGAAATGTTGTTTGTCCAGAGACAACAGAGGATGGATGATGGTCTTGCTACCCAAAGCCCAAAAGAAACTTAGCAGTTAGCGGACCTTCCTGGACCTAAAAAAGCCCAAAACTCTGCCCGGTGCTGGTTGGCCCTGAGCCCACTTACTACTTCTTCCTCCCCAGGTCTAATAGCTGGGCGATTGCACATTTTGTCTACCTAGCATAGCATGAGATGAGACCAACAAAAAAAGTCTATCCTCTCAGAAAAAAAAAAAAAGTCTACAGAGTACTACGTACAGATGAATGGAAAACGCGTAGCCTGTAGGTTGTACTGCAGGTGCAGAATGAAAAGAAGCAGCTGCGCAAATTATGTTACCTGAGGGCTGAGGTAGTAGCCCTAAACTAAAACTAATTATCCAAAAGTAACTAATAAAGCGTCGGAGATGGCTGCTGCCGGTGCTGTGATTACAGAAGACGGTGGTGCCGGTGCCTGCAGGCTCGCAGCTAGACATGTTTAATTTGTGTGGGCAGGCTGGCCAGCTGCCCAACCAAATCGGACGTACTAGCCAGTAGCCTAAAGGCAGGGTAAAGAGGGAGCATGCTGCATGCACCGGTACACGCAGTATAATTTTGCTCCTGTCCTGCACACGTCGAGCCGCTTCCCAGATTGTCCTTGCTGTGCTGTATATTATATATATAATCTCTTCAGGCTCGTCCTCAGATCTCATGATCCATGCAAATGCATACGAGTACTTGCATGCATTGGTGCTGTTTCGAGAGGTACTTTACTAATGTTAACTCGATCTACCTGGTAAAAGCCGTCGGAAAGCTAAGATACCCTAAGCAGAGTAGGCTACTGTATATAATTAGTATTTCAGCCATGCAAGTTGAAGCCAAAACCCTCCTATATGATGATTCGCTGCTCCCTAACAGTTACATGATCTAGTACTAACAACAGCACTAGGTACTAGTAGGCCGGTACCAATGGGAACTGGACTTTATCAACACACACATTTAATTTGACATTGGTTGGTCCTATATACGGCTAGCTAGTGCCGACTGCTTGGCACAACACAATAATGCAAATACCGAGCGCGCAGCAATTGTTTGTGAACCTTATCTGAATCGAGGTGACCATCAGATGCAACAACCTCTGAATCTCACAAAAAAAGAATATGTAACCTCTGAAAATTCCACACATATATAGGAGTACATCATATATGCCGATGAGATGACAATATGTCTAAAAGCAGCGCCAGCAGCAGCTTAACTAGCCCTAGCTGGTCAAACACGGAGGAGGGATTAGCAGCAGCTAGAGAGAGTGGGGGGTGCCGACATGGGACACGGGAGGATTAAACAAAAGGGCACGGACGGGCGCGGCGCGCGACGCGCTGAGGAGGAGGAGGAGGAGGAGGCGGCGGCGGGGAGGCAGGGGGAGGAGGGCGGCACCGCCGCGCGCACCGGCAGGACCGCACGAGGCTGCGCAAAAGGACGCTGCGGCTGCAAGCCTCTGGGTGGCCGCCGAGCTGGATTCCAGGGCGGGCGCGGACACATGGGACGCGTCACGCACCCATGTGGGGCCGGCCCGGCTCCTCCTCCTCTCGCCTCGCGCCCCCAAACCACATCATCCCCGTCAGATTCAGATGTTACTGATGACTGGTACTGGTACTAACCATCAGGTTTTTAAACATAAGTATATAATAAGGAGTACTTCTATATCAGTACCATTTCTTAATACTTGTCTTGTAGTACTACTAAGAAATTCACCAAACAAAAATGAATACAGTAGTAGTATTAAGCAAGCGCGTACTAGTAGTAGGAGTATTAAGCTATGACACCTCAGCTTGGGTTTTCGTTTTCGCTTCAACCATCCAACGAGCATAGCTGCACAGAGTATTCCAAAAGGCATATTTTATACTACTAATATAGTATGCGCAATGTAAAGTGCAAAGATCTAGAAAAAAAAAAAGGCAGCCAAGCCCGGTAGTGGAATCCTAGGTTCTAGAACTCAGTATGCTGCTAACTCGCTAATTTAATTTCTCAGCTAAACAAAATATTCGTATTCGTATTCGTAGATTATTATTGCTCGGTTGTCCAAGCTTGTTTTTGTCACAGCCACAACATCTTCCTTGGATTTGCAGCGACGGAGGGAGAACCAAAAAAAAAAAGGAGTAAAATCCCGTGGTAATGTGTGGGCTCCATGAGCAGCACTCTCCAAAATTGCGCCTGGAGCCAGATCTGTGACTGTGACCTCCCCCTGGTGCTTTGACTTGACTCGCTTCAATCCAGATCGGCTCCTGTCATGTGACGAGTTTTGAGAGTGGAGACGGATGCGGATCTAGTATCTTGGTTTCATGTGCAGGTGAACTTTTCAGGTTAATACAACATCTTTTTTTATTTACTTCTTTATTTATACTACTTTCATTTCATACTGCATGAATTTTTTTTTCCTGAGAGGAACAAAGGAAACTGCGCGTAATGACTCAGCAGCGTATTACAACTTGTTAATGAGCTCTTTGGTGGTGATAAAATGCAGGCTACGAATCACGAATGAAGATGGGAAGTCTCATAGTGATAGCACTGCCGGTTTTGACTGCCCGTCTGTCCCTAGCTCTTTTTTTTTTTTTTTTGGACTGATCAGCCGTCTGTCCCTAGCTAATAACACAAGAGGCCAAGCAAGGTACAAGGAATCTTAGGCAAACTATATGGCAGTACAATGGGAAAACTATGCTTTAATTAATTTGCTGGTGCCTGGTGGTGACAAAATGCAGGCTAAGAAATGAGACAAATTACACAACCGTGCCGCTTGCAGTTATATTATACTTTATTGCACTAGAATACACAATAAAAATACATAAAACGAATATGCATGAGTACAGGATCGGACTAGTTTTCACCTTAATCTAGGATCTGATTAAACAATTTACTGGCACGGTTTATTTTTTCTTTTTTAACTTAGATAGGGCAAATCAGATGCATTCGCAGGTAAATCAAGGGCATGGTTATGTGGTCTTATCTTTTGTGGATTACACCAAACGAAACGTGATGTGCGGATCTGAGTACGACACGTGTTGAGTCCTGGAGCTCAATGCATGGCAGCATGTGAGATTATTATTGATGGTGGTTTTCTTTGTCTTCTGCCCTGCTTTGTATGATTTTCTCCTATTTATTTAATATAATCAAAGAGGATAAACAGTGAATGATCACTGAATTCAACTCCATCGATCAATATTCCGACATGCAAAAGTTTTCCATTTTGACAAAAAAAAAAATTCCCACCACTTTTCCTTTTCACACACACGCGTAGACTGCGTGAAACCCATAGCATGCTCACCCAACATTTTGTGATGTCACCGCTGACACAACAAAAAAATAAAATATTTATTTGAAATTTCTATAACTTCTAAATAATGTATCCATTTTTAATTCCTTTTTGCACCAGTGTGTTCTACGATGTGGCGAGGTGAACAAAACCCAATCTCACTTAGATATGTTTTGAAGAATTAGTTTCCATTTGGTAGATATTATGTTGTTTCTAGAGAAAATGGGTTGGAGGATCTTTAGCAAACAAATCCAATATTATCAAAGGAAAACATATTACTCAAAATAATGAAGGTTTTCATAACATTAAGCCAAGAGTTTAGATTACAATTTATGTTAAAATACGATCTCTCTCCCTCCCATTCTAACGTATACTCCTTTTTTCTTGATAATATACGTGTATTAGGATTCAGAAAAAGCAAACTTTATATATTTTGACCAATAATTACTTTCTTTGCTGGTGGATATTGAAAATGGACAGTTTGCTAGTGGATACTTTTGTTGTTGCTCCTAGACACTGTGCTCAATAAAATATTTATTTCTGGTTTGGGAGCAAATTTGACTACAACAAAAGTGCCCATCAACAAATTGCTCTATTTTCAATATCCACCAGCAAAGAGAAGGTAGTTTCGTGTCTTGTAGCCTATTTTGCCTTATGAAGCTTATTAAAACAATAAATACAACACATCTCACGTATCTTTAACTACAAACTGAGTTTGAAGTAATTCGTGATACTATTCTAAGAGTAATTGATGATCAAAATATTTTTTCTGAAGACACCTCCAAATCTTCACACCCTATAAAATGGAGAGGAGTACTCAAAAGAAACTATAAAAAGCCAAAAACAGAGGATACTCTAAAAAGTGAACACTATCAACTGAAAGTGCATAATCAGTGCAACCCGGCCCTAGAGTAGGATACAACCATACCGTTATACAGATGGAGGTTAAAAAGATGATCAACGCTCATGATTGCATCAGCCGTGAGGATTGAGGAAGCTGCTGGCAGGGAGAATGCTTTGGTAAAGTGAGCTACTGGTTTAGCATCCTCTTCTCCAGTGGGGATGTTGGCGCAGGCACCAGCACTCCTGGCTGCAGACACAACAGCCTCCATGCATGCTTGGCCCCACCGGCCGGGCGTGCCTCCCTTCCCTTCCTCTTGTATGCTTCGCTTTTGCAGGATAATTTTAGGGTTCATCTTTCTGTCGGGCCCACCGGTCAGCTGATTAGCCCGGTGTGATGATTAGTGACAACTAGAACTGACATATATTCTTGCATAAAGAAGCAGATGGTGGTGGGGTGTGGATTGAAGGTCCAAAAAAGGAATGTACCATGTAGAGCTGCTGGGCTACGGCACAGAATCATTGGTTCACAGCTCACAGGTCATTTTTAGTTAGAACAAGACGGAGGAGGTAGGGCTTCCTTTGGTTGGTAGAGGATGTCGTCGAATCAAAGCCGGCCAGGTGACAGTGATCTCCATTTTAATTAGTGATTAGTGAAGTCTATAGCTGATGTCATCATTTCTACCTTTTTCCCCTTAAAAAAACAACTTGGGAGCTAGAGGTGCCACAAAGTCGTCACAAACTATTTGCAAATCTGAATCTTAGCAGGATTAGGTTTAAGTTTACTAGGTTTTGTTGTGTGGGATCCACAGATAGCAAGCATCAACTTAACAATTGATTAAACGGCCTGTAACCACAACGAATTTTCCTTTGGACATGACATAGCACAACTGTCGGTAGTCCGTCTACTATCACTGTGAGCAAAACCTGGAAAGACATGACAGTCTTCAGCATTTGCAGAATTAGAGGTTTTTCCTTGAAAAAAAAAGAGAGGAAATGTTGGCACAGATGAGACATTAGTTTCCTAGATAGTGACCTACTACCCTTTTCCACTCTGAGTTGTCAAACTCACCAATATACTGAGTGGCCTCTTTAGCTTTGGCTTAAAAAGCAAGAAGGATATCAGATCACGGCTGAAACTGCTTTAGTGGAGTACTAGGATGCTAAAGCCGCGTCCTTAACACATCTGAAGAATCAGGACACGCCATTGCACCCCTGAAGGCTGAAGCATCCCACATTAATGAACTGAGCCCACTTTAAGATTCTGCAGGTGCTTACACTGTCGGCCCCAGTTGTATTTTTAATGAGGGAATGATGACCAGTAAATATATGTCATCTAAGGTCAGGGCTCTTCAATTAGCTTGTGGCGGTTGGTTGCTTTTTAACAAGATCTAAAGTGTTTTTGCTACGGTTTGCTTTTTGTTCTGCCTCTTCGATGGAGGGACTAAAGTTTAGTAGGTGTCATATCGAATATCGAAAGGATATTAGAGAGTATTTGGATACTAATAAAAAACTAATTATAGATTCCATCAGTACCACGCGAAATAAATTAATTAAATATAATTAATCTATCATTGGTACATGTTTTTTTGTAGCACAACATTGTTAAATCGTAAACGAATTAGAGTTAAAAAAAATTATCTTGCAAAATAATTGCAAACTGTGCAATTCATTATTTTTTAGACTATATTTAATACTACATGTATGTGTCAAACATTTGATGAGATAGGGAATAAAAAATTTTAGTAGCAGGAACCAAACATAACTATTTAGTAGAGGGAATAAAAGCTAGTTTTGTTGGGCGACCTGGCTTGTGGCAGCAAGAATTTCCTTGGCTGCAAAGGCAAACGAAATTGGCTCTCCCAAGCAGTCAAGGTTTACTCGCACTCGTCTGTCTCCATGAATTTGAGCGTCTGTCTCCATGAATTTGAGTTACCTGGCAAAAGCGAGCACATGCATACTATCAACTCGTCAAATCAAGCCCTTCTACTCCAAGTGTTTTCCCCAAACCTCGTTATTCACAGTGCAAATTGAACCCCTTATCTGCATGATGAACTTTTATCACAAAAATCAACACCTTCCCCCTCTAGGATTAGGCAAAATTGAATTCCACAAACCAAACACTACACCATTCATATTCAGTCCGACAAGATGGGCGTACGGCTCCACCCGCTACGGGATGGGTCACACAACCCGACTATGACTCTCAAGACCATCTAGGACGACAAGGACCTCAACCCCACAGATCGGGGTCCGTTTGTATTTCTTATGTGTAAAAAAATGATGAATTCCACAAGTGCACATAATACCATTGTAGCATTTTACCAAAAGTATTTTAGCCATCGTTATTATATTTTACCAGGAAACAATGGTTAAAGAAGTTGATAGTAGTCCATCATATATCTACTAACTAGTATATCGACTGAACTAAAGTGAGGGTAAGTGGTAAATCATAAGATTTATGGGTAATGACACGCACACATAAGAAAATCTCATAGTAAAATAAATGACAATCTAGCTGAGTCGAGAGGGTTTATGATTTCTAAATACTTCTCTATTACTTTGGTTCTATTCTAGTTAAGACTAGAAGATATAGCTAATGCATGGATAGATATAGCAATCACACGCAATAAAACTTTAGAGCAACATTACCTTTCTAACTCTTGAGGGGGATGAGAAGACATAGTCGTCGAAGGCTATCTAAAGCTCTAGAACACCAATCCTAGCGTGGTGGATTACATAGGCCACACAGAGTTGTTACCCCCTCGGGCTATCACAACTAACCGTGGATTAGACATAATCTCAGGTAACTATAGTCTAGACATCAAGTCTACACTAGCTATTACTAATCTAGTCACGCACGTTAACTAGAGCACTCAATGCGAGTGAGATCCTATGCCAAGATGAGATAACTATACTAACCATACACATGAAAAGCTTATAAGAAATAGAGAAGATGACAATATCAAAGCATAAGTCACATAAGAGTATGATACAGAGATTTACCAAACCTCGAGGACTCCTCCAGAACCCAAGCATAGCTCTACTCTCCCTAACTCTCAACTAGCTATTCTACCTCTACATCTTGAAGGCTTTGTGGAGATTTCTCTCTTGTGGTGCTTCTTGATTGTTGGTTCAATCCAAAGATATGAATTAGGGTTTCAAGGGATGCCTTCAGGGAGGGGGTCTAGGGATGGGTAAATAGGTGGTAGTGTCAAAACTAAGCCCTCGGATCAAGCCGACCTTGAGCAATAGTGGAGATTGATTAGTGGAGATTGATCTTAATGGCGATGAGGAACTGACATTCGAAGGAGAGACTGTCTGTGGGGACAAAGGGCTAGCCGACCTATAGGTTGGAAGATCCTTGCGGTCTTCTTTGGTGTGGTACCTTTTGGTGTCTTCTAGAGTCTTCCTAAGTTAGTGCCGCCGCGGGATTCACAATTAAACTTGGCCTATGGGTCCCTTTTTAATAGGTTTCTGGATAAATCCTGCGAAAACACAAATTCATCAAACTCGTGGAATTTATTAGTTTAAACCCATACACCTATGTTTGGTAATTGAATTAAGTATTTATGCAAGTTATATTGATGGTTTATAATGAGAATTAACTACCATCAACTGGGTCGAGAAAGGCGACTCACAATCTAGGGGCGACTACCAACCCCACACTATAGCCATGGCATCGCCAAAAGAGTATAAGACGATGATGATGGTCGTGGTTGCCTCACGATGCATGGGACGGTTGGCGAACAACCACCATGCCAACAGTGTCGACACGACTGACACTATGGCACTGCCATACCATGCGCATGGCATGGGAGCAAGGCCACGACAACTATGATGGCGGCCATACCATGACGCACAATGACACTAAGATAGGACATGATGACTTGCCTGGCCAAGTCAACTAGCTTCCCCTTCCTTGGGCTCTCAACCCATCTCTACTACATGTATCCGACTCCTATACTCCATATAAGGAAGGCTAGGCCTCCCTTCGTGGGGGCAGACTCGAGTAATTCTATTCGGCCATTCATTCACCACGCACCTCGCACCTCGGATCCCTTAGCTCACACACCTCATTGGAACACTTTAAAGCACTTTGAACCGAGGAACACGAACTTGATACCACCTTTGAGACTAGACATAGGGCCCCTGGTTTGAACTAGTATAATTTCTTGTGTCTTTGAGATTTTAATGTTAATGATGCTCATGATAAGATCAACAAGTTTGCACGACGGGTCGTAACAAACTCAAAAATTAGGTCGGATAATTTCAACATAGTATTGAAATAGTACTGTAGGAAAATTAATGATCAACCCCAATAGCAATGTGACCTCTCATGTGAGAGATCCTTTGCATACTGCCTTTGCAAATGCAATTTTTTTATCTAACTCTTCAAACAAAAAGTAATTTGTTTCTCAACAATGCAACACGAGCAAAGCAAAATGTGAACCATAAATGAAGATGCCCAAAAAAATGAAGTGAAGGCTTCTCATTCTTTTGTTATTTACTTAATGGTTATTATATAGAGGAAAGCTTTTATAGAGAGATTAAATCTTAGTAATCACATAAAAAATTGTACAAATATGATTATTATCCATTAAACAACATTTATCTTCATCTTCCGGTTACCTCACTTCACGTCACTTGTCCTCGTCATTAATCTTTGTCTATAATAGCACTTCTAAATCGAATCAAGTAACACACTTTATATCACCTTCAAATTGTTCTTCTTCTTGCCCTTATCAATTATCAATGCATAGAACCCCTAGTTTCTGACTTCAAGTTCTATATTACCACTGGTTTGAAAATACATCTATCGTCTCTCCCTCCCTCCCTCCCTCTACATATAGCCCTATGGCAGGCCTTAATCCTAGAGCCTTCTACAAGAACACTAATTTTGGTAGAAAATGTGTGAACCAAATAATAAAAAAGTGAAGTAATAACAATGTACACCTAAAATATATATTTGACATCATGGTAGACTATAAATGGCATCAATTACTACATAAAAGCTTTAGTAATGTCACCACATACTTCGGATGACTACATTTTAACATGTAAAGATATCGGTTTCCATGATTGGATGATGATTCTCGCCCAAGCTTTATTTACCCTTTACATAGTTGATATATCTGAAATCTGCATGCTAGATTCAATATGCTAGCATCCCTCCGATGGGGAAGAATCAATGGTTATGATAGTGATGTCGCTTCATGCGAAAGGTTCTTTGCATATCCCATCTCATACACAACTCTTTCTAACTAACCACATAATTGCAAAGTGAAAACTTTTATTATCATAAATAATTTTTCAACAATAAAACACCAACCAAGAAAAATAGGTATCAAAATGAAGATGCCAAACACAAAAAAACCAAAGATGTTGGCTCCTCAATTTATTTCTTGTGTGGCTATAATATGAGATATGATATTTTTGGCTATCTACTAATTGGTACTTATTTACAGAGAGAAGCTTTTATAGAGAGGTATAAATCCTAGTGATCACATAAAATTTATATGAGTCTCGTTGTTGTTTATCAAATAACATCATCTTAATCTTCTAGTTAAGTTACCTCATTTGACTCTTCGCGTTTTCATATACATCTGTAACAATTTTAAATATGAATTCACTAACAACATTCTATTCAATGCCCATCGATGCATATAATCTTGCCTTTTGACTTCCATTGGTTCGAAAATACTTGTCTGCTTCTCGCTCTACACAAATCATATGTCAAATCATGATTCTAGAAGCATTATCCCTTGAATACTAATTTTGATGTAAAAAATATGCACAACAGTAATAAATAAAATGAAATTGATACGATTTACATTGAATAAAGTATATATATTCGGTATCATGAGAAACTATATAAACGACATCTGTTATTTCCATAAAAGTTCTAGTAACGCCACCGTGTACTTTGGAGGACTAGATTTTGAAGTTGAAAGATATAAATTCCGCCAATTAGATAACAATACTATATATCTGTCTTATGCGCCGTATACATTTTGCATAGATTTGATTGTCGTATATAGTCTACGGTGGAAAATGCACAACGCATTTGCATGGATGACGGTTTCAGATCTTGTTTGTGCACCATATACGTTAGATAGATTCGATTGTCGTATATGGCTAACGACGACAAATGCACACACATAGTTGTATATGTTCCAATTTACACAGAGAATCTATTCAGATCTATATGATAGATCCGACGTGTCATCAAAGTAATCCTCTCGTAACAAGGATAAATGCTATCAGCTCTAACGGAAACACACCTTCTCATGTGAAGGACATTTTAGTTGCCGTCTCTGCGCACGACTCATTTCAGATAACATCTATAAAATAGCAAAGCAATTTTGTTTACAATAATCCAACACCAACCAGAGAAAAGCAGAAACTGAAAGCAAAAAAAACGTCATAAACAATTTCGGACCGGGTAGGAAACTCCAAGCCTCCTACATAAGGAAAACCGCCGCGGGGAGAAAGAGTAGGAAAACCAGGAAACGGAAGGGAAAGGAAACCAGCCACCGAAGCCAGCCCAGGGTTTTTGAGTAATCCGACACGAGCACGCTGCACGCAGGCTGCCCCCTCTCTACTACTACTCGTCTACACGCCCCCCGTCTCCCTCCCTCCCTCCCATTCCCCGCAAACCAAGCTTCGACGCGGCCCACGACGCCATGAGCTGAAACATTGAGCCAGTCGCCGCTCCAGTCCTCTGCGCTTCCTTCCGCCCGCCCCAGCGCCAGCGCCTCGGGGCCGTGCGGGGGCTAGGGTTTGGATTCGTGGGTGGAGTCCGAGGCTAGATCCAGCAGGGGGAGGGGGAGGTACAGGAGGAGGGGAGGGGTGGTGGGCCCAGCCGGCAGCCGGCGCGGATGGCCGCCACCGCTGGGGCGTCGGACGACGGCGGTAGCGTCGGCGGCGGCGGCGGCGGCGGCGGCGAGCGGATGAAGCTGCTGTGCAGCCTGGGCGGGCGCATCCTCCCGCGCCCGGGGACGGCACGCTGCGGTACGCAGGCGGGGACACCCGGATCGTGTCCGTGCCGCGCGGGGTGTCGCTGCCGGACCTCCTCGGCCGGCTCGCCGACGCGTACGGCGGCGCCACGGGCCCGCACTTCGCCGTCAAGTACCAGCTCCCCGACGAAGGGCTCGACGCCCTCATCTCCGTGTCCTCGCCGGAGGATCTCGACAACATGGTCGAGGAGTACGACAAGCTCAGCGGCGCCAGCCCCAAGCTGAGGGTGTTCATCTTCCCCATCCTGGATGCGGCGGGCGGCAGCGGCGCCGCCGGCGGGGAGGAGTTGGAGACCGGGAGCTTCGACGCGGGCCTTCGGTACCTGGAGGCCGTCAACGGCATTGTCCGCAAGGACAGCATCGCGAGCCTCTCTTCCACGCAGTGCTCTGACGGGGGGCTGCCCCCTCCGGCGCCCTCAGGTGGCGGCGCCCCTGGGTCTCCAGCTGCGCTCTCCCCCACCTCCACGAGCTCAAATGATGCTGCGAGATCGAACATCAGCGGGGCTGGGGCGGCGCCTCCGCCGCTTGTTGATGTCTTCAGCAATGCTGCTCCCGCTCCTGTTCAGGTGAAGCCACAGGAGATTGCTCCTGAAGGGAGGGCTCCCCAGGTGAATCCACATCCACATCCAGAGGTAGCTACACATCCCCATCCAGAGGCAGTGAAGTACAGGCAACCGCTGTCGCAGCTGCCACCACTGCCTCCTGTGTTCATGAACGATCATAGGGATGCTATTCAGGGTCTGAATCAGCAGCCGCCAGGCCACGGGGCAAGATTGGACGACTGCCACATGTGCTTGAAGGCATTGCCTCATGCCCACTCTGATCCGGTGGTGAATGAGTATGGCAATGAGGTGCATGGAGGGGCTGCTCCTGAGCCCGGGCCTGTGTTCATGAGCCTGCGGCCTGAAGATGTGGCAAGGTTGATGATACCGGAGAGGGGTGTTCAGGCACCAATGGGGGCTTATGGATACACGCATATGCATCCAGTGCCGCAGGAGAGGGTGTATGTGCCCAAGATGGAAGGGGTTACAAACTCAGTGTTTATTGATCCAACTGGCTTGCATCAACATGTGTATGTGCCGCAGCAGCAGCAGCAGCAAATGCCGCCGCAACAGTTGCCATCGACCTATGGGTTTAGCCATATTCCTGTGATTCCTAGCGAGAAGGACAGAGTAGTTTCTCCAAGTTCTGCCCATACTGATGTTGCGAGTTCTCATCACCAATTTATGCCGCAGTCGCAGCAGCAGCAGCAGCAGCAATTACCTTCTGGCCATGGGATGCCTCAGTATCCAGTGAAGCCTGCTAGTCCCAATAATCCGCTTGCTGGCGAAGGTAGTGCAAGTGGCAATTCAAGACATCGTGAGGATGGGCAGGTGTATCGTGACAATGCGCCTCCAGTTGCACCTGTGGCTGTGCCAACATACATGGCAAATGTGGACAGGATGATGGATTCACTCCGGATGAGCCCCAGCGAGGCTTCTGGCTCTACTGAACAAAGGAAACCTGCAATGTCTCCTGACAGTGGTTTACCCCAGAGTGCAGTGCCAGATCACTCCCAGGGGCATCCAGAGAACAGTATCAGTACCTGGACAGATACCCGAGCAAATGAGATTCATCCAAGCAACACCAATACTTTTTTTGATGTTAGTGAACCAAAGGTATTGCTTCAAACTGAATCTGCACCACCACCTTCTGTCGCCAGCTCTTATCTGCACAATGTCCAGCATGTTAATATGAGCCATATGCCACATATGATGAGTATTGGGGGCCCCTATTCTAGTTATGTTGTTGCTACAGTCGGACCTGGTGGATTGCCTCAATCAACTTATGGTATTGATATGGTTTATCCAAATACTGCTGTCAATCCAGTGAGCGAGAGAAGAGATGTTCCGCCTGAAGTTTATCATAAGGAAGCTCCTCATGAAGTCATAGCTCCTCCAAACACAGTTCAGTTGCCGACAGCATCATTGGCAAACCATGCTCCAAATGTGGATCAAGCAGCTGCACATGCACTGCCGCCAAGACCTAAGAGAGTAGCAAGCAGAGAGAACATCAGCCCAAAGGATCCCCATCCACACAACTCTTTGTTGAACTGCAAAGGGCCAGATCTGAATATTCCAGCTGAGGATGTTTCTATCCAGAAACAGTCAGATCACAAAGGTACAGATGCAACACATGCTTTTTATATGACAAATATTCCATTCTTAATAATACTTTACTATGAAACCTTGTCAATATACCACGTCTATCATCAATCCAGGTGATGACATCTCTAACCCAGATTTACTGAGTATGGAGGATGGGTTAGCTACATCTAAAGCTCAGTCATCTGAGCCTCAACCTCCTCTGGTAAATGAAGAAGTTGGGGCAGTTACCAATAAAGTAGAAGTTGAAGTCCACCCCAACGAGGTTAGGAACTGATTATCTAGATGCTCCTAAATATCCTCATTTATGTTAGCCATAATGCTAAAAAAGGGACGTGTGTAGGTTTCCAAGAGCAAGCCAGCAGATTGGATTTCAGGATTTCCAGTCTCAGATGGACGTCTGCAGGTTAGGATCATAGTAAGCTTATTAAGTGTGTTCTCTTTAATATTGTACTGTGGTTATAACATTTTGCATCCATGGCTGTTTCAGATTATAAAGAACAATGACCTTGAAGAGCTCCAAGAGCTTGGTTCTGGAACTTTTGGAACTGTCTATCATGGCAAATGGAGAGGCACTGATGTTGCAATAAAAAGAATCAATGATAGATGTTTTGCTGGGAAGCCATCTGAGCAAGAAAAGATGGTTTGTTCTCATACTTAATATCTTTGTTTTTGCTTAAGCTTGTCTGTATATTGATATGCCTTGAATATTTTCAGCGGTCTGACTTCTGGAATGAAGCATCTAAACTTGCCGATCTGCACCACCCAAATGTTGTCGCTTTTTATGGTGTTGTTCTTGATGGACCTGGGGGATCCATTGCCACAGTTACAGAATACATGGTCAATGGCTCACTTAGGACAGCTTTGCTAAAGAATTCCAAGTCCGTTCCTTTTACATTGCATAAAAGTCACCTTCTGTATTGATATGTGCTGCTCAGAATCAGAATTGTTGGTGTTCATGGCACTGATGTTTTGTTTTTTTCCGGGCAGAACCCTCGATCGACGTAAGAGATTAATTATTGCCATGGATACAGCCTTTGGAATGGAATACTTGCATAGCAAAAACATCGTGCACTTTGACTTGAAAAGTGACAATTTGCTTGTTAATTTAAGGGACCCTCAGCGTCCAATATGCAAGGTAAGCAGCACAGTCAATCATATTATTGTATTCTTGCACTCAGTTGCAGATCACTATCTACTCTCTTGTTTTCACTTTGCTAGACATAGGGAAACCATCCTGTATCAACTTTCCATGGTTAGCAGTAAGCTATTTTTTGTTGCTGTAAAACAAAATGCTTTTGTGAGTTTGAAAGTACATTACTTGTTAATATTATGAGATGGACCTTTAGTTTGGCAACTCAAGAACTTCTGATAGGACTAGACTCTTATCCACAGATAATACTTAAGCAAATTATTATGTGTCTCTAAAATTATACACATTTGATGAGTATCACAAACTGAGGTTTCTGATTAGCACTTGTATGAACATGTAATATGCTTTGATTTAGCAGTTTCTGTCATGGACTCTCAGTGTTGTGTAAAGAAAACTTACAGCACAAATGATGTTTATTGCTATACAATTTAGGACTAAACACCTTAGCTGGGGATCATTGTGGACTGATGCATCCTATTATTGGCACTTGAAGAAATATGGAATATGTATGATTAGATGATGAAACAGCTCCTTTTGTGGTACTGTGAATAAAAATAAAAATTTGAATGGAGTGCATGGATATACAGTTTAATGAGAAAGAGTTTATAAATGCTAATAGCATGATATGGTCTTGTATGTAGCTTCAGAATTGCTTGTTTGACATTTGAATTTTGTATGCTATTTATAGTTGGATGCCATGTATTAACATCTTGTAGGTTGGTGATCTTAATTTTTCAAAAGTGAAGTGTCAGACCCTCATCTCTGGAGGTGTCCGAGGAACACTTCCATGGATGGCCCCAGAACTTCTGAATGGTAGCAGTAGCTTGGTCTCAGAGAAGGTGCGATAGTTGGTTTCTATTCTTCAGTATAAGTACGAATTTGGACTATTCTTTTGGTTCTGCTGGCACTTTGAAGTTCACATAGAATTGACACATAAATGTTGGACATGCTGGCTCTTTCAAGTTCACATAGAACTGACACAAATTTTGCTATGCTGGCCTCAGGTTGATGTGTTCTCTTTTGGGATTGTTCTCTGGGAACTGCTAACAGGCGAAGAGCCATATGCAGATTTACACTATGGTGTTATAATAGGTGGGTACAAATCTGCTGCTGTGGCATAAGTGTTTCTTACCCTGTGGGAGTTCTATTGCAGTAGATGTGATTAATAATCCTTATTGATTAGACCTAAACCTTAAATGTCCTTTTGTATGCAGGTGGCATTGTGAGCAACACTCTCCGGCCACCAGTGCCTGACTCCTGTGACCCAGAGTGGAGGTCACTAATGGAGCAATGCTGGTCAACAGAACCATCTGAGCGGCCAAACTTTACAGAGATTGCAAACAGGCTGCGCTCCATGGCAGCATCCCAGAAGGTACAGCACTAAAGGGCCACCAATATGGAGAAATACCAGAGCAGCAGTCCGTCAACTTGCAGGTTATAATCCGTGGGCCAGTTCGCCACCCGCCATATATGCCTAGGATCTGTTCATACCCTTCATTTGTTGGTATATTGTAATCAAAAGTTACCCGCCAGTGTGTCTACAAAGTGTCGCAATGGACGCAGCAGATGCCTATTCATTCATTCATACCGTTTTGGTCGAGAGGTGCGTTCAATAAGTTACTAGTCTAGTGTCCGTTATAGGGGAGAGTCCGATATTATTTCATTTTCTTCTTCTTTTTTCACCCTTCTCTGGGTAATAATTGGGTTACTTGGAAACTGTTGGTCAGTGCGTCAGGTCGGTTGGTCGGTCGGTCAGTTGGTCAGTTAGAATGTGAACTGGTTGTTGCTGGGTAAGTATGGTTTGTTGGTATATTACAAGTCTGGGAACAGAGAGTGAGGTCCTGCTTGTAACAAGACCTGCTTTGGTTTTGTGATTGAGTTATAGTGCTATATACTGAAACCAAACCCCCCGCCCCCTTTGCCATTGTAAAATCTTAGCTGTTTTGGTGCATGTATTGCCGTGGTGGGAGCATTGTCTCCACTCCAGATATGAGATATGTGTGCTCCCTCGCAGCATGGCATCCATTGTTTCTCATGTTCCTGACTTGCCTGGACTGTGAACAATGGCAGCGTCGCTGCTTGAAGTTGTCAGGTTGTGTGGGCTGAGGGCCTCAGAACCAGCAGGCAGCCAGGGCGGCGACGACACAGGGAGGCAGGGAGCAGCTAGTCGACGGCCGTGCTGTCGTGATGGCGACGGCGTCGCACGCATGGGCATGGCCCCCCAGTTCCGGGAGGCGTGACCACCGTGTCCATGACCCCGCACGCACGCACGCCGCGATCCGGCGTGTCACGTATGGGGCGCACGCCCCGTGCGCGCGCGTTGCCGACTTGCCGTGGACGCGTGCGCTCGTGCCAACACAGGCAGGCAGAGGCGGCAGGAATCGCATCTGCCGATCGATCCAGCCGTCTCCATCCCATGGGCTGATGGGCAAGTGGGTCGTGCCCACACCAGCTTGGGGGAGGAAAAATCTATGCACTCTCCACGACGCCACCGTGGGGAACCCAGATCCAGCATCGCGGGTCGCGACACGCGGACGCGGCAGTAATTTTTTTTTTTTTTGGTGTTGCCTTTTTTTAACCCTACTAGAAGAAAAAGAAAATTAAGAAGGGAATGGTTCGTATGCCTGACTGAGTGGGCCCTTGTGTCTTTTCGTGATCCCGGAAAATCGGGAGGTAAAAGGACACGGATCTCTATTCTTTTTTTTTTGTTTTGTTTTTAGAGGTAGTATATATGAATACGATCACGGCGGCGTTTATGACGAAACTCCCAGATCCCCAACTAACAGCGACCAAGGGGCTGCGAGTGTGTGCATGTACCCATGCATTTCGTGCACCTACCGGCCGCGTACTCTGCTGCGGCCATACGATACAGAGTACTACTACAGCTACAAAGTTCACTTTGTTCACAAGACACGGCGCACGGCGGCATATGCCATATGCAGTGCGACTTTGCACAGCACTAGACCGGCTGGCACGGAACCAGAAGTACGTACCAGACACGCAGGCATGAGCATGATGATGAAGCACTACACTACACTACACTACACTACACTACACTAGTGGGCTGCCAAGGCGGATGGAGCCCAAGCTCGTGCGGCGCAAGCCTTGTAAAAGCCCAGATGACGTTTCGGTCGTCGCTGCGGGTCGTGGACGATTGAAGGCCCATCTGGACGCCTTCCACGGCAGAACAGCGAGAGCTAAGTACAAGTCTTGGTGGCGGCTGGCGGCAAATACTAGGACAATCGTTCCTTCGCATAAGCTTTTTCTATCTTTCCTTTTGTATATATCCCCCTTTTGCAGGACCATAATGCGTGCACAGTGAATCTCATCCGCCTGTCGCGTCACCTTTACCATGAATCTCATTATTTGGAAGATGCCAACATTCCATAAAGGCCTCGCATTTCCTTTGGTAAAGCACCTAGCAATAGCACAACTAATAAAGCCATTCATCTCCTTCACAGAAGGAACCATCGCATCATCGGAGTTACCAAAAACAGGTATATACACATTTTTTATCACTGACAAAAATGTTCAGCAGCCAGCCAGGGCCGTCACTATGTTTTGAGAACCTTTAGGCAAACATGAGATATAAACCATTTAAGATATTTTTCTCATTCATAATATGATAAATAAAACGTATAGTGGTGATGTAACAGACTAACAGAGAGACAAGGAGGGTGGCTGGCTGTGGCGGTGAGGGATGGTGGAGGGGCAGCGAGGCCCTAGGCAGGGCAGCGGCGGCTTGGGAGGAAGGGGCAGCGGCGGCATGTGTGCAGGGATAGGGAGGAAGGGGCGGCGGCTAGAAAAGAAAGGGGGAAGAGGAAAGAGGTTTCACTTAATTACTTATTGATTGATGCGATTACAGTCCCCCTAGTATTTATAGTCCTAATTGGACTTTACTAACAAACCAAACAAAGGAATCCTTATCAAACACGGATTATTCTTTCCATAATCAATTCTAATTTTCTTATTGTAATTAATTATTTACTAAAATAACTAATACTTAATATGGTAATTGTGGATGACGTGTAAAGTGGCGGTGGCGGCGGTGGTGGCCGCGCCCCTCCTCTTGGCGCCCCCCCCAATCCTAGGGTTGGTAGCGACGGTTGCCTCAGGCCCTTGTTCGTTTGTTTATTCCATCGAAGAACGCGGCCCCTGGTGGGCGTGTGACATATGATACTTGCAATATATATATTAAATTTATAAGAGATAAAGTTTGATACGACAATAGAAAAAACTAAAACAACAGTAAGAAGAACTATTGTGATTACCTGAAATATGTTATTTGGAACACAGAGCTACAAATTAGCCCTCCTTATGAAAATGGATTAAACACGAAGTTAATTGTGGGCTAATAAGGATTAATGGACTCTAAGCATCAATTAGCCCTCGATAGCTCTTTATAGAATCAGCCTACATTAAGGCTTTCTAATTGGTATATAAAAACATGGGCTAATTAGCAGCTCCCTGATCCGAACACCCCATTAATAAGTGTTTTATAGGAAAAGGCCCTTAGATCACAATAAGATACGAGATCATGAGATCGGTGCATTATTCCTATCACTGAACCTAAATGTCCAAATCCTGTAGAAATCAGCAACAAGAAAAGATTGCTCAAATCAGATCACTGAATTGGATTATTGGAATTTAGAAATAGAATATCTCTGGTAGCTTAGACAATCCAATCCAACCCATCAACGGTTTACAACTGCACCTCTACTGTGTTTACTTGAACTTGGTGAGGTGTTGGCCACCAATATGTGTCAATCGTTCATGATTCACCGTCCATGATTTGTCTAGACAAGCAACCAAAAACGATGCAACAATCACCAAAGGAATTATCGGGCACAACTAGGGCTAATCCTGAGCAACGGGCCGGCACGGCACGGCACGGCCCGGGCCGTGCCCTGTGCACGGCACGTTTGGGCACGAGCCCGCATGGCACGCGTGTCGCCGTGCCGTGCCTTAACAGGCTACCGTGCTCGGCTGAGGGCCTAAGCACGGTCCGTGGGGTCAGATACGGGCCGTGCCAAAGACGGTGAGCACGAGGCCCAGCAGGCCTTCGTGCCAGCCCGCAGCCCGTAAAATTAAAAAACACAAGATTCAATTCCAAATTCAATTTCCAGATTCAAATTCAATCCCAAATTCAATTTCAGAAAGACCAAAAGACAAGCCAATATGTAAATATTACCAAATAGATTAAATAGAGGCGCGGTGCAATGACGCCTCATTAAAAAAACCTTGCTAGGTAAAACTCACACCTCGTGAGATAAAACCCTAGCAAGGAAAAGAGTACGGCCACTCATGGAAATGTTCAATAGTCAAAGTTATTACAACCCAAGATTCAAATGTCTTAAAAGTCTAGAGACTAAGTCTTATAATCTCATCCCACTGGTCACTGCCTAATACAATAATACTAATATGAACCCTAAGAAGTAAGGCCTTGAAGCAACTCTAAGAACTTGAAGCAACTCAGGAAGACAGGAACTACAAGGTCTTGAAGTAATCATGCATTCCTTGTCCTCCATAGTGAGCTACACAAAGAAGCAAGTGGATTAAATTACATTGGTTCATGTGGCAGAACCTTCTAAATTATATGGCCCACAAGCACCTGACATTGTGCCTAAGACCTCTGTTGGCTATGCTTGTACACCACATAACCTAGATTGTTCCGTCGGGTGGATCCCCGATAAACCACGATTCCTCCAGGATCGATACTTACAGAGACATCACAGTATTACAACAGTTTTCATATACAAATACCAGAGTAGCGGAAGACTTACAATAAGTTAATTTACAAACCAAAGTGTTATAATTACAAAACAGCAGAAGTATCATTACTTAACCTTATTATATTCACGCAACAAAATGTACTTTTGCCCATGGGCCACACAACCTATTTCTCGGCGAGACTCTTCCTCGATCACCGTCATGCAACAAGGGCCGTAGCACACTTGTTCACACGGTTCACACCTTGAGGGGTTCAACAAACCACGAGTACAAAAAAGTACTCCATAAGACTTACCAGACTAAAAAATGGGGGAAGACTTCGGGAATCTTTGGCTAATAGGAATCAAGGTGAGGCTTTAGCAAGATCAAAAAGACACCTTTTGCGAAAGAGACTAAGCCAATCCTTACTATAGCAATCACTTATCAAACATGTAATGAATTCAAAACTTTCGGTCTCACACTTTCATCATTACTATGATCTTTGGTGCAGGATCAAGTCTCCCCATATCGTGGAGCAACGGCGATTTCTTTATATACCCGCTTTATATACCATTTGGGGCTTCCTAGCGACACGATGTATTGGATAGTACTAGTCGCATGCTAATGGCGGTAAGCACCCTTGTACTATCCGCTGACAAGAACGGATACCGGACGGGAAGTAGCGGGTACCACACTCACGAGCACACCGCCATTATGCACGGGTAGAGAGATGGTGTACCGTGCTCGTGGCTAGGACTCGTTTCTTGCAGGAGAAATACAAGCGTGAGTTGATGTATATAAGATGTTTGGTCCCGCATACATCGAAAGTGCCTAGAAGCCCCACCGGGTATATAAAGTTTATTCGAATCGCCGTTGTCCACGATATGGGAGACTTGATCCTTGCACCAAAGATCGTAGTAATGATGAAAGTGTGAGGTCGGAAAGTTTTGAATTGCTACATGTTTGATAAGTGATTGCTATAGTAAGGATTGACTTAGTCTCTTTTCGTAAAAGGTATCTTTTGATCTTGCTAAAGCCTCACCTTGATTCCTATTAGCCAAAGATTCCCCGAGTCTTCTCCCCAATTTTTAGTCGGGTAAGTCTTGGCGGAGTACTTTTTGTACTGTGGTTTGTTGAACCCTTGTGTGTGAACCGTGAACAAGTGTGCTACGGCCCTTGTTGCATGACGGTGATCGAGGAAGAGTCCGCCGAGGAATAGGTTGTGTGGCCCATGGGCAGGTGGTACATTTTGTTGCGTGAATATAATAAGGTTAAGTAATGATACTTCCGCTGTTTTGTAATTATAACACTTTGGTTTGTAAATTAACTTATTGTAAGTCTTCCGCTACTCGGTATTTGTATATGAAAAACCGTTGTAATACCGCGGATGTCTCTCGTAAGTATCGATCCCGAGGAATCGTGGTTTATCGGGGATTCACCCGACGGAACAATCTAGGTTATGTGGTGTACAAGCATAGCCAACAGAGGTCTTAGGGACAATGTCAGGTGCTTGTGGGCCATATAATTTAGAAGGTTCTGCCACAGTTCAATATTGTAGTAGAAGCAAAATGGACAATTTTTTCAATGGATCACTTACATTACATTGGTTCCTTGTCCTTCAATCGACTGTTGTAGTAGAATCTTCATCAAGGAACTAGTTCTTGAAGTAGTCTTCTAACTCCTTGTCCACCATCGTATCTTTGCCCATGCTCCTCACCAAGCTCCCGGTCCCTTAGTGCAGACCAATATCTCCACAAAGTGTCGGCGCCCAATCGCCATCGCCGCTCCTCAATTATCCTGCCAGACATACTAAAAGTAGACTCCGAAGAAGTAGTTGACACAGGAACAGTCATAATATCTTTAGCCAACATAGAGAGAACTGGAAAGGTCAGTTTATGCTCATGCCACCAATTAAGGACATCAAAATCATCATCATAGGCCACAACATTGTCACTGTCTAGGTAAGCAGTGAGCTCAGATATACCAACAGATGAAACAGATGAAAATGATGCACTATTTGAAGTACCAGAAGAACCCGATCCTCCAAAAAAATCCCGCCCCATGCCTCGCTTCCTCTTACCTGCCGGGCCGATGGATGTGTAGTCCTAGCCGGCCTAGCCGCGCACCAAATCTAGATTCATACTTGTCATACAGTTTATGCAACTCGATTTAACCTCGCCTAGATATGCAATATAACCGATATTGTTACACCGAGCAAGCAAGTCAAGCACATTTTGCAAACCTCCGATCTTAGCCCTTGGGTCCGTAATAAATGCAAAAGAATATAACAAAGGAATTTTTTTTTTTCAATTACTTAAGAAACTTAGATTTCATTGGCACAACAACATCACCAAGTTGGTTGTCATTTTCATAATTTTGTAGGTGGGTAGCAATCTCAAGTATGTGATGCAAAGTACCAATGGACTAGTGGGGTAATAAACACCGAAAGTGCAACAAAGTGGACTCATAGAACAATTCAAGAAATTCCAAAGACCTTTTCAAAGAATGTACCGGTCTTTGCTCATTCAATAGTGCATAGCCAGATTGAGAATTAATGAATGCAGAAAAGACAAATCTATATGGCATCAGATGTTTAAGCATAAGATAGGTGGAGTTCCATCTAACATCCATATCCAAATAGAATTTACGTGGCCTGATGTCCTTAGCAAGACAATAGTTCTTGAATTGAGCAATACGATGATTAGATGAATTGAGGAAGTTAATAGCAGTTCTAAAAACTTCTATGTAAGTTTTAAGCCTTTTCAAACCAGATTTAATAACCAAATTAATTATATGGCAAGCACGGCCTGATGTACCACATGATATAACTTTTTAGCAGGATCGAGAGGGATCAACATCATAGCCCAAGTACCACATGATATAACTTTTTAGCAGGATTAGAGGGATCAACATCATAGCCCAAGTAACCATCAAGCAAAGGAGTCAAAGCAAGCATAGCAGTGGTATTAGAAGAAGCATTATCAAGGCTAACAGCAAAAACTTTGTCAAGCAAGCCCCAACTCTAAGCACACCAGAGATAACTTCAGCAATATTAACACCATTATGACTCACTTCAATCAGTTTGAAACCAATGACAGTTTTTTTAAGCTCCCAATCATTATTGATATAGTGAGCAACAACAGTTATATAATCTTCCTTAGAATTACCAGACCAGATATCAGATGTCAAACAAACAGAAGAAATACCAGGAAAAATATTATTTTTTAGGTGTTGCAGTTTCTCATTAAAATTCTTAGCCAGGTCCCTAGCAGTGGTAAATCTAGATACTCTCTTATATCTAGGATTGTGAGCACGCTGGATATACTCATCCCAAGCAGAATTATCAGCAATAGACAAAGGCAAATCCAATCTAGCTATCAACCGACACAGCTCAACCCTAGCAACTTCAGGTTTATATTCCCAATTTCTATAAGATCCATCAGGGTTTAAAGCAAGCCTAGTTTGAACCATACTAGCATGATCAGATTTCTTTTGGCATGATTTATGATGTCTACTCAAATGACCAGTGCCATTAGCGTAAGTAGCGGCATAAACGAGACCTACAGATCTTGCAAAAGCCATAACACGATCCTCACCACCAACAGTCTCAAGAATTTCATCAAAGTGAGCCTAGACAGAGATCGGCGCCATCGTTGTCGGGCCGATGATGCCAGAGAAGCTACATCGCTAGGGGCAGGGGGGCATCAGCCTCAACCCGCAGCCGCAGGAGCACCTGGCGCTGCAACCGCAGAGCGCTGGGCGCCGCAATGCAGGAGCACTGTGCGCAACGCAAGACGGCCATGGCCAGCACCAGCGCCACTACCACGGTCACGACCAGTACCAACGCCATCGCCTACTCTGCCGGCCACGGCACGGCACGCCGCTGCCCAGACTGGGCGCCTTAGAAGAAGCAAAAGACGGTTAAAGACCAGCGCGTTACCTGGCACGGAACCGAACAAGAGGGAAGCAAAGATCGGGCCATGTCGTTTCGGCCCTCGCCGGCAGTCCACAGCCCCGAGCTCATCGGCCCAAGCTTGGCAAGTAAGAGTAACCATCCTCACCATCATGGTTGTCTATGTCCACCGCCCCGGCTCTGCGTCTTCAACTCTCGGCGCCGTTCCTCAACAGCTCCGGTGGCACCAGCTACACGCCGGCGACCTGCGAACAAGAGAGAGAGGGATTAGGGTTGGGGATGGACCGGAGAAGTGCAAAGACTACGGAGACGGGACGGAGAAGAAGAAGAAGAACAAGGAGATCTAGGGTTAGGGCCTTAGGGGTACTTGCCTGCTCGGAGATGGAGCCCGGCGCCGGAGATCTAAAGAAGACGAGCGACGGAGACGGGGAAGATGATGGCGATGGAGACGGAGACGGGGCAGATCGAGAAGAAGAGCGGCTGAGACGAGCGATTTTGAGACGGAGACGGAGAAGATCCCGCGAAGAACCTTCAAGATCCGGCGGGAAAAGTGCACCTCGCCGGAGTGCATGATTCGACGGCGAGGGAAGGGGATTAGGGTTTGGGGACGGGGTAGGAGCGACGCGGCCACGCGGGTACAAGAACCTTCAAGATCCGCGGTTGAGAGCTCGCCGGAGTGCAGGATTCGTGGGTCGGGCGGGCGCCGCGGGATTGGGGTTTGGGGGCGGGGAGCGCGTGGAAGCGGCTGCCACGCGAGGTGGGAGGAAGAGGGGATTAGGGTTTGGGGGAGGGGCTGCGCCGCGCCAAGCTTATATATGCCCCCATGCCAACGGGCCGCGCCCGCGCCTCCCGTTAGCTAGCGGGCCGAGGCGGTGCCAAGTGTCGTGGGGCAAAGGGCCCAAGCACGCCTCGTGCGTTCGGGTCGGCACGGGCACGCTTGCCGGGCCGTGCCGTGCTCGGCCGGCCTCATCACCATGCCGGGCCGTGCCTAAAAGCCCACGGGCTGCATGCTCGG
>JADLZL010005324.1:0-84305 GCA_015844335.1 Chrysopogon serrulatus
AGTTAAGTGCCCCGCCTCGGAAGAACGACCTTTAGAAGCGGTTTTTTTATGTCAACCGATCCTGAAGATTGTCAATTCTAGAGGCGGTTGTCTTAATCCATCCACCTCTGCAGAACGAGTTTCAAGGGTGGTTCTTCAACCGATTCTGAAGCTTACGTGGGCTTGAGATGGTTGTCTTAATCCATCCACTCTGACAACCGATTTGCTTCTCATGCGTACGTGTGACTTAGCGCTCATTTAGTTTTTTTGGACTAGCACTTCCTTCATGTATAAATACGTAAGCCTTGGCATCTGTAAAAACTCTCTCTCAATCAATCAATACAATCTTTCGGCTCCGGCCACCAAACCTTAGTTTCCTAGGATCTCGGCGAGTTCTTCTTCGAGTTAGGCTGCATCGGGTCGTCCGACCTCTAGCTTGCTGTAAGTACCGTCATGGCTCGTATTTATGCTTAATGAGGCTGCATTGGATCGTCCAACCTCTCGTTTTGTGTTGATACGTAGCTAGTTATCGGCTCTGTTAGGCTTGGCACTCTAATAGATTCATTAAATTACCGATGTTGTTTGTTTTATATTGTTTATTTTATTATAACAACATTATTGCCCAATCAAGATTGGTAGATTTGGCTTCTATTTTCTTAGATCCAATCGTTATAAATGCTATCCATGCTTGTCCTTTTATTATGATGATCGATCTCGTGCTTGCATTAGCTAGATCATATCAATCTTGTTCGTGACATGTAGCGTGTTCTAGGGTGCGAGTAGTTTAAAGGTAAAGTTTGTTAATCTCTTCTGGAGGATCCTTAATGGCTAGGGTGTTTTAGATTCAGACTTGTCGGTTAGCGAGCTTTACTAGAGAGCTATTCGTGCACTTAGTTCATTCTCATGTCGGTATCGGCAAATTAGCCGATTCAACCAGAGCTTCACCCATATCGTCGTGTGCATGAGTCTCTACTATAATAGAATAGTTAAATTATACTCTGTCCACCCAAGAATATGTCTCCCGCTGAGAGCCTCCAACCATTGCACACCCCATAAAATACACCCAGGAATTCAACATCATCAAAATCTAAGGCTCTTAATTAACCTCGCAAGATCTTACGGCTAGGAATCGCAGGCTTCAGCGCGTTGAAGCCAGCGCCCGCGGCGCTCCGGTCTCCGTGCGAGGCGCTCTCCTCTCCCGCGATGCTCCCCGCCTCCGCACTAGCCGCCCAGGGTTTGAAACCCTCGTCCTCACGTACAAAAAATAAAAAGGATTGATCGATCCACGGTCGCCACTCCTACGCCGCCTCCCTAGCAGCCACGCGGCCGCCGCCACATGCGACCCTAATGGCGGCCGTGCGCACCGGCAACGATGTCCACGGAGGGGACCAGATCCGCCCACGACGGCGGGGCCCCCACCCCTTGTGGCGCCACGATCTGCACCCGACGGCGGCGAAGGCCGGGACCACCTTCTTCTCCCACGTGTGTGCACCCCGTCATCACCCAGCCACCATGATGCTCGCGGGGAAGACGAAGACGAGCTGCCCACGGCGCTCGGGGGTGAGTACGCAGAGTCATGGCCTTGAAAGCGGAGAAGCGAAACACGTGCGTTCGCGGCTGCTGCATGCCGGACGGCGACCCCATGTTTTTCCACCCGGCCGGCGAGAGGTGGACGACGCTGCCCAGGTCTTTGTCGGGCACTTAGCCGGCGATGTGCACTCACCAGGTATGCCCACCCCACCCCACCCCATCCCATACATTCCCTTCCTGCTATGCAAAAACGAGAACCCAAGCCGTAATGTAAGCTATTTGCGATCAGATCCCATCTAATTACAATTACGTGAAATCTATTTTGGTCCAGGCTATAATTTTTTGTATAACCATGAAATGGCTCTCAGGCCACAACGCTGAACTGGAGAATGTAGACAGAGATTAAAATTCTATGGATGATCCACCCCATGGGGTTTCTCTTAATCTTTCTGAAGACGAAAATGTCTTGTCATCATTAAGTATTGAAGCCACTATGTATTTTATATTTTACTTTTTTTACTACTTTTATAATCATCTCTAAATTTTCTTCTGCAACTTTATGTTTTTCAAAGGCCTGAGGAAACAGTATATGCTAAGGGAGTTTTCATTCAGAAGGTACAAATTCCTGTAAGGTCTATTTTTTTATAGATATCAAAGGCAAACCTCTATGCCGCACTGCAAAATGAGAAGAGAAGCTCATCTTTATCACCCTATAATATCTTTTCTAATATTCATACCTCTTGCCTTGATATTCTGAATTTGCCCCCAATGGGAATCGATAGGAATTGCCCACATGCTCAATCGTAGCTTAGAAATCTCATAAATTCATATCCAGTAGATATTTTAGAAACTCTTATTTGTCATCACAATCGTCTTTGTCATTGTTGGTGATATTATTGCACAGGGAGTCTGGCAACCATCACTCAAGGTAATTCAGGAATGTGGCTGTGATCAATATTGCTATTGTTTTAAAATGTATTAGCTTGCTGCTAAGTGATCCAAACCCGGATGATGGGTTGATGGCTGAAATAGTATGAACATTTGAGTAACAGTTGCAGTATGTTAGTGGTATATATATTGATACATAATGGACTGGAGCTCATCATCCAACTATGTTTCTTTTTTCTGAGAATACAAATACAGCAGAAAAAGTTTTAACATAAAGGAAGAAGATGAAGGTCTTCCATCCCCATCCGTGGGGGCTATCGATGTGCAAGACAACTCGACAGCCACAGATCGAAACCAAGGATTGATCCAAGAGTTTCCAGAACGCGAGGATGAGGAGTGTGGGCGCGCGCAGCATCGAGGTGGTGCCAGCGCTGGCCATGGATCGGGTTCGCGGATCCGCGTTCCTGCTCGGCGTCCTGGTCACAGGTACCTACCATGCCATTCGATCGTCTGCTGCGGTTCGGTTTCTCTCAGGTTTTTGTTTATTTGTTTGTTTTATTACTGTGAGATTGAAGATGAGATCAAGAACATGGCATACGAACAGTGTAATAGTAAAGTGAAAATTATCTGATCCTTATTATTCACAAAAAAACTGTCTGATTCTTATTCTCATGTCCTGAACATCCAGTCAGTAAACTTACAATTGAATTAAATGTAGATTTGTATCAACCTAAAACACTGGAGTACGTTTTGGAGTCATTCAAATCTCCCATAGCTGCTAAAGTACACGAATTGTCAATGGATTGAACAAACAAAATCTCCGCTGAAAAGAATGTTGTCTCTGTGTGGCTTCTTAATGAAACTTTTCAAGGCATTTTGGATTTCAGATTTTTCAGTTAGCTCCTACTGGAGGTAATAGATAATAGATACTCCTCTGTCCTTTGTTTTGAACTTTTCAATCTACTTTGCCAAATTTCAGATCATTTGAAGTCAATACAGGGTTGAACTTTTGTTTATTCCAAGAGATGACAAACAGTAATAGCAAGGATGATTTTTTTTTATGTATCGTTCTTTCTAGTTTTGGGCTGAAATGGGTGGATATTGTGTCTTAGAGGTAACAAAACTGTAACCTTATCAACGAAATGGTTTTTGGCTTGAAAATAACTATAAATAATGATGCACTGGACAAGAATTTTTGAACCTTGAAACCTCTATTTTTTTTCTTGACGGAGATATTCGAATGAATAACTGAACTATATTTTTGAGGCATAGTGAAACGGACAGATGGTACCTTTCTTATTCATTGATTTCACAGGAGTAGCTAACAGAATGTAGTCCAGGTTAATTAAAAAGAATAGGAGTAGCTAGGAAACTGTTTTGAGGAAGGAAAGAGTTGTAGGTCTGCTAAAATTCAATCGGAATGTAGCAAGATAGTACATGCTTCTGTTCTGTGGCCTGGTGCTAGAGCTTAGTTCATTGGAAAATTGCTCTGAAGTCTTGTTTTGGTGATTCTATGATTCTACCATTTTAAGATCTTTTGGTAGTGAGAAGATGGAAGACACAGTTGCAAGGTGTCTTTGAATGTATGACGTCTCTTCCTTAGAATTTACTGGACTGGATTTTTTTCTTAATAAGAAGTACTTGTGACAGTAAATTTTGCATGCTATGAAGACTAACAATTTTGCTTGCTTATACCTATCTATGTTAACTATTTGAGTATTTCTGTAGGACATGGTAGCAGCTACGCACCACCGCTCACTTTGTTTTTAGCATAACGATCATTCACTTTTGCCAAGGGAATGCCACCCTCAACATTAGCAATCTCGGATTCTGGTGTAGTTTGCACTATGCTCTTCTGACTGTTGGCACAACTAGGCAGACATTCATGATGGTGCTGTACATAGGCAATGACCTCTTCGGGATGCCTTGACAATGTGATGGCTGCAAAGGCGGCTATTTGGGCAGCCCACATAGCGTCCGGGGGGGGCGTCAACAAATTTCCCTTAGGAGGAAGAAGGGGAGCTGGAAGCGGGCAAAGGCCGACGGGTGGCTGCATCCGGTGGTGCGCGATGGTTCAGCCTGCAATCTTATTACGGCACCGTCCGCTACAACGCCACTAGGGCCTCTTGTTTTAAAGGAGCATCAACAACAGATTTCCCTTCGCCCAAAAGGAAGATGGGGGAAGGGGGCTCTTCCTTTTAAGGAGGCAAGGTGGGATTATTTGGCTCACACGGTCGCCGCCCGGGTGGAACGTCGCGGGTAATAGTGGAGGATGTCCTCATCATTCCCACCCCCTTAAACAGATACCAAATGGATAAGTGGATGTGTCTTTTGTTTTAATATATAGTTGGCCTCTTTTCCTCAATTTGTAAAAAAAAAATGAGAATAATATAATCAGTGATTTTTGTCATATGTTTTTTTCATAAAAACGAGATAAGTTGTGTCTTTTTGTTTTGAATTTCAAAAAATGAGAATAATATAATCAGTGATTTTTGGGACATAAAAAATTGAATTCAAACTTTTGGGACAAAAGCGCATCTATGCTTTTTTGAATTTGTGGGTGGAGTAATCTGAATTTTGAATCTCATGTAGTTTCAGTCTTCACACATCTAAAGATAAAGAGATGCAATTATGTCTTAGGCCTTGTTTGATTCCATCTAAGATTATATAATGGGAATAATGGTGTGTACGTCCTCAGTCTAGACGTCAATTTTGTTTTTACTCCTTTTTTCGGATTTTGTGACTTTGTCATTGCTATTTTCTAAGAATGTACCGAAATTGCCATTGGTAGGTGAATTTGTGTTTCTTTCATCAGTTGATATAATTTATTTTCTAGACGTTTATTTTCTAGACGTCACCGTAGCGTTAGCACGGGCACTATACTAGTTTGTTTAAGGCTAGTCGATTTGTTAAACTTGTTGGCGTGACTTGGTCTGACGATTACTTAGTCTGAGGATTTCAAATCAACGGGTTTAGTAGGTTTATTAGTTTTAATCTAGATTCTTGTTACACATGTTGGATCTTTTATGTCGTATTGAATGGGTTAGATCGGCTAATGGCTCTGTTCTTTAAAGTATATCAAGATAGCCGATTTAGCTAGTCCTCTACTCCTTTATACATCATGATGAGTGCTTTACACGTCTTATCTCAGTTAATTATGATACTTCATGATTGTTTACTTTATTTATGTATGTTTATTCATTGATTATCAATAAATACATGTTGGTTGTTGACTCTCTAGTCAATGCCCTGACCAAATCGGCTGTCCAGCCATACAAGAGGAACTGTCTGGAATCACAGCCGGCGGGTTCCATAATTTGACTGTTTTCCACCTTGTCAATTTTCAGGGTCAAATTGACTGGCACGCTTTGGACTCGATCAACCGGATCAGTTGCCGAAGAAGGTCGCAGGGATCAGAGGACTGTTTCACGCTCTGATCCACCTGGCCTGCGCAGAGTGTCTTACTGACGTGAAGACTCACGTTTTTACGTCAACACTCTTTTTGGCACGCCTGGTGGGACACCCAACCATCAAACATGGCTCCAGCTAGTACAGATCTCGACATCAACAACATCCTCGACGTCACCCTAGAGGATCTTGATGAAGAACAGAAGCAAGTGATTGAGCAGGCTGCTGATCAGTTGAAGCGTAAATGCCTGCTGAGCTTTGGCAAGATTCGTGGCAAGATAGTGATGAAACAGCCAATGCCAAGGGTCTTGATGTCAGGAGAAAATGATTCTACAGAAGATGAAGAAAGGCGTTTCTTGGTTGATGAGATCACTAAAATAATTCATGAAGCAATAACCAATCATCAGGCGTATTTCTTGAGGACCTTCAATAAAATCATGAGCAATATCTTCGTTGATTATCCAGTTGACCAGATGGGACCTGCATATTTCAATATACCACCAACAGCCACATCTGGTGCAAAGGATGCTTCTGGTGTAGAGAAACCAGGGAGTTCCAATGGAGGTGCAAATGGCAGTGCTGATCAGAGTGCACATCAGCCAAAGAGCACCATCGATCCTCCTTTAATGATCCCATACACATTATCTTTAGTTTAGGTGGACATGGGTCGTACTCATGCAATCTCACTAGTGTCACGCTTATGATGGTCATAGTTGATGACATCCCTATTATTACTACCCTGGAATAGGTAAGCTAAAAATGAAAACGCAAACAATATAAGTCTAGGACTTGCATGACCAGAAGAGAGTAATATAAAGGAACCATACTAGATTACAATGGTATCTTGGATGGAGAATACTATCGGCAAGGCTATATATCTATATTCGTAACTTCTTTATAGGCGTGCTGGCATTTAACGCCCCACACGCCCGCACTCACCCACCAACTTATCCTCCTCCCCACCTTACTATCTCTCTCTATCTCACTCACTCTCTCTCTGGCGAGCTCCTACTTTCATCGTCTTAGGGTTTCAGTGGGTTTGATGGTGATGGAGGCGCAGAGGTGCGCAACTTCCTCCTCCTCATCCTAGATTAGCGGGTTAGGGGTTCTGGTGTGCTTAACCTCTCATCTTTCCCGACTTTGGTGGGCTTAGAAGGGAAGGTTCGAGGGGGCAGAGCGGGAGGAAGGCCATCCAAAAGGTAAGGTTGTCGACGTGCGGTTCAGGGGCCCTGAAGATGGTGGAGGCGGCTGGACCACGATAGGGCAAGGAAGCTCCAGCAAAAGGTAGAGAGTAGGCAGTTGTCACAGGCGTGCTAGGGCATCGTCGGAGTGTGAAGCCCTAGCGTGCCCGCGTGGTGAGATTCACCATAGATGAATAAGAAGCTGGAGAGAAGACGTTGGTCATGAGAGAGAGAGAGTGTGGAGGCTGGTGGGAGCGGCCGACCATGCCACTGGCCTTTGTCCATGTATAATATGTGTTTTTTTATGACATAGCAACATCATATTTATAGCAGAAAAAATGCAGTAGTATTTTCTAAGCAATATAGTAGTCGGCTAAACTACAAAAAGAATATCCATCTCCATAGTTCTTTTTGAAGTCCAATATTCTCTCCAGTAAAATGCTTTGACAGACATTGGCAGTCAAAGTTTGAAAATATTTGACCAGATTTTACCAACTAAAGACTAAAATCGTGATAACATAAGTTGATAGGAAAACAAGAAAAATAGAAAGAGTGGGAAAACAAAAATAGTACTAGTAGAAAGTGGCGTGAGAGCGGTGGTTGGTTGGGGTGGAGGACCGTAGCCTTCCCCGTTTCGTCTCCAGTCCTCCTTATATCCCCTCGCCCTTGCTCTCCTCCATCCCACCCCTTTCCTCCTTCCGCCCTCCGCTGCGCGCCCGGCCTTCTCCCTTCTCGAGAGGCCACACTCCATCCCCGCCCACGCCCCGCCTCCCCAGGCGACCGGAGGCGAGCGCGGCCCAACGAAAGCGTCTTGGTCCTGCGGTAAGATCTCCTTGCTTTCCTCCGCGCGCTGCTCCTGCCGTTACGCAAGCTTTGCTTGATCCCCTCCTCGTTGAACGAGATGAGAAAAAAGTTGCTGCCTTTTGTTCATTTTCTCCTGCATAGAAACTCCGGTTTTACCCTCCAATGGAAATTTTGGATTAATGACTTGCTACGCTTCGTCTTGCTTCGAATTCGTTCGATTCTAGCTGGGTTTGCCCTGATTAGATCTTTTTTTTGGTATGAATGGTATCCAACTGCTGCTGCTAATTGTAGCCGTCACGCTTCTTGCAGACGCCCGGCGGGTTGGGAAAGAAGGCGTGAATGGGGATCGCGGAGGTGGCTCTCCACACCATGTCGGGGGCGTTCAGCACCCACTCCCTGGCATCTATTCTGTCCCTCGGGACAGTCGCTAGGAGGAGGAACAGGAACACCAATTCGGTGCCCAACGCCAGGGCATTGCAAGGCCTCCTAAAGATACCGAGGCTGAGGTCCGTCAGGCGGCTGTGCCAGCGGATCGATGACCTGGCGAGGGTTCACGAGGGAACGGGACTTGGGTCAAGGATGCCATGAATAACGCCAGCCAGGCTCTTGGCGACGTCAGCGTGCCTGGTCAGACTGTAGGTGGCAATGGTGGTCTAAATGGGAGTGCTGCCAAGTCTCCGCCTCAGAGGCGGAAGTCCTCATCGGTTGAGGATGAGGCCTGGGAACTTCTGCAGGAGTCAATGGTTTACTATTGTGGTAGTCCTGTTGGGACGATTGCTGCCAACGATCCAAATGACAGTGATCCTGTGAACTATGATCAGGTGTTTATTCGGGATTTCATACCATCTGGCATTGCTTTTCTACTGAAGGGGGAATATGAAATTGTGCGTAATTTCATTCTACACACCCTTCAGCTTCAGGTACTGATCTTATCTTGCTTTTAAATATTATTTTATGTTTTTTAGGTTTAGGGCCTTATGCCTATCATATGAATTATGATAATGTTAGTGACTATTTATACAATATGCATCTAACTAATGTTCGAGGAAAAAAAAATGCATTTAACTATCAAAAGAATTATACTCCCTTCATTTCAAATTGTAAGTCATTTAGTTATGATACTTAGCTCTCCTGCGTGTTTGAGGAAAAATGTCATTTAGTTGTCCTAAGTCAAATTTCTTTAGTTTTGAACAAGTTCAGAAAAAAATGCAGAAACGTCTACAACATCAAACTACATTTATTAGATACATTATGAAATATACTTCGATAGTGCATTTATTTGATATTGCAGATATTTATATATTTTTGTATAAATTTGGTCAAAGTTAGACAAGTTTGATATAGAACAAAGCTAAAACAATTTAAAATTTGGAACGGAGTGAGTAGAATTTAATCTAAGTACGGTAATTTCAGCTTTGTGAACTTATTATCGCTTTGGCATGTTGCTTTATATGTATTTGTCTTGGTATATATATGAAAAATGAGCAATAGCTCAGTTGGTGGAACCTCCAGTAGAGAGGCCTCTCACTAAGTCTGGGACCTAGGTGCTCACATGGTCATGTGAGTATGTCCTTAAAATAAATTGTAGTCTCCTCTCTTAAGACACGCCAGAGGATGCCTTCTTTCGCATAGTCGAGTTTTTTGTTTTTTGGCATAAAAACTTGTTTTGACGCTTCCAAATTTCAGCAAGTACACCAGCAGTTAAGACTATTACCTAGGAGCGAAAGCGACAGAATATGTTGTCAGGAAATATGGTTACACACATGCCTTGGTAAAAGTTGATGTACAGTGACATGCATACTTATTATTTTATTGTCTTCGAAAATTGACATCCTATACCTCGAGCAGTTTGTTGCTTTTAAATATATAAAAATTGTTTTAGAAGAAAAAAGTACTATAACCGTATGTACTTCCTAAGATGATATTTTGGGATATGACACTCAATTAAATGGTATTCATGTTTTCTGATTTTAGTTTCACTAACATGTGGCTGAACTTCACATGCCAGTGAGACATAAAACTGCAAAATCCTGAATTGTCACTAAACTGAGTGGCATGTCCAGAATTATTCCTCTGGATGTGATAGTTTGTCTAACACCTTAAACTGGTCTACAGAGCTGGGAGAAGACAATGGACTGCCATAGTCCAGGTCAAGGTTTAATGCCCGCCAGCTTCAAAGTGCGGACAATTCCGCTTGATGGTGATGAGGATGCAATCGAGGAGGTTTTCGATCCTGATTTTGGGGAGGCCGCAATAGGCCGTGTGGCACCTGTTGATTCAGGTACTGTTGATAATGGGATTGTTTTTGTTTTGGTTACTCTACATTACCTACTTTAATTGGGTACCTGATAAAAAACGGGCTTCAGGTCTATGGTGGATCATATTGCTTAGGGCCTATGGAAAATGTTCAGGGGATCTATCAGTACAGGAGAGAATTGATGTCCAGACTGGAATGAAAATGATTCTGAAGCTTTGTTTAGCTGATGGTTTCGACATGTTCCCTACATTACTCGTGACTGATGGTTCTTGCATGATTGATCGTCGAATGGGAATCCATGGGCATCCACTTGAAATTCAGGTTTTATTTTTGTTATGCCTAGTTATATTTTATGTTTCATATGCGTCCTTTTCTCAAGTTGATTTTTGTTATGTTTGTTTTTGGGGCAACTTTATAAAAGAATGAAATACACAAACCATCCCTAAAATCGTCTGGGGATGCCATCTAGGTTCCCTAGCCGTTAATTTGAAGTTTCACGTCTCTTATCTTCCTAAATGGTTCACTCGCGGTACTATCCTTCATAATCAATCCATGGCCAGCCTACTTGGCAACTCCTTATCTATACCCTTACCCTTATTTTCTCCGTCCTTCCCTCCCTCCAGTTCACGCCTTGTTAATGTCCATTAGCATAGTCTTGTCAGCGTCCACTTCACCAGCCAAAGGTTTACCATGGGGTTTGCACCTTGGGTGAACCATTTAGTAAGTTGAGGGACATGAAATTGCAAATTAATAGTCCAGGGACCTTACATACACGCTTGTACAAGTTTTAGTGACCGCTGATGCATTTTACTCCCATTAAGACTAGAAAAAATTCCATCATCCTAGTATGCAGGGGTTGCAAAGATCAGTTTATTTTTTGTTTGAGCTTTTAATTTATTGAAATACCAGATTGTATGTCGGGAGTTTGTACAAGTCTTGTTCTAATACTGAGCTGATGTTATTGTTGGGCTGATTGTGGAGTATTTTCTACCAGAAAGTTAACATGACTTGCTATTGTTGTAATCTAAATGAAAACATTTGAACCAAACAATTTAATTTTCAAAGCCTGTTGCAATGAAACATGCAAACTACTGGGTTTTTTTTATGTAGGTAATGAATTTGTATTGGAAAATGGCCTCAAGCAATTGGCTTTTTGGATCGATTGGCATATATAGATAAGTTGATCATCAGTAGTGGTGAGGATGGTACTGCAGAGAAAAAAAAAGATCCCAGATACAACATTTGTGATTAGGATAGTGATGGCATAATAATTAATTATGCAGACACAACTTTACAAGGATAGTAACCATGAAAAAGTCAATCCAAGCTCTATGGGCTAAAAAAATGGCAAAATGACACACAACTTTTCTGTATAGAGTTTTGCTCTGGTGGCTCTTTCAATGAAATTTGCACAAATATTAAAGCAGTTGGGTAACTAATTTTAATCAATTTCTCCATTGGTTTCGTCTGGGCCCAGCCCCTCCCATGTCCAGCCCAGGCCCAACCACCGTCCATCCACATCTATAGCACAGATAATTTCCTTTGCTTGGAGAGCAATCAATTTCTTCCATGTGGAATAATCACACGTCTAGGAACAGTTGATGGCGAGTGGCTGCCGGCCTGCCGCGCAAGGAGGCTAGTTATTGAGGCATCCCTCAACTTGGCGCTACTGTCCTAATGCAGATGGCGGTCGGTGGCGGCACTACCCAGCGGCGAGAGGACGACCGAGGCAAGTCGTGTTCGTCGTCCGCCGTTGTACTTTCACATTTCCACGGCGCCGCCTTGGCTACACCATGGCTTGCAGGGATCCCTCATTCTAATGTGGCTTCAGGCCCCGACACGGTAGTCTGGGCGACCTCCACTAGAATAAGGCTGCTGCCAAAGGTTGATAGCTTGTTTGGACACAAAGCACCCCCAGGCCTAGCTTGTTCAATCACATAGCATGATAGCATCCCCAGCTTGTTCAGACAGTACAGGTTAGCGACTGAAAGCAACCTATTATCGTCTCAGTTAAATTTATGAGCAGCACACAACAGCAATCTGACTGAACTGCATAAGACGGATCCAAATTGCCACAGTTGATGTGTTTCCCATGTAACTAGCCCAACCGCAGAAGTCAAACTTGATCTCTCTCTCTCTCTCTCTCTGAAAATAATAGTTCAAACTTAGATTGGGTACGAGCTGCACTGATACAGTAAAGTTTTTCTTTATCCTCTCTCTCTCTCTCTCTCTCTCTTTCTCTCTCTCTTCAAACACAAAATGTCTTGGTCAGTCTCTGCTTGACATCACTGCAGAATGCAAAATGTCGACATGAGATTCAGTTGAACAATTTTTGCTTTTTACTTTGAGACTAGTTCAGTGCGAGCTCACACCCCCTGTACAAAGGTGCAGTGTGCCGTTCTGTTTGTTCTCCTTAATCTCATCATACTCATGATTTGCTACAATGCGTTAAATGTATCCTTCCTACACACAAAAATTTAAACTCATCATACACATTTTCTTAAGGAGAGATACATGGTTGACATGTGCTGAAAATTCTCGTAGAAATATCATTTGTCGATTAAGAAGTTCCATAGAATTCAGTTGCTCCAACTTCTACTGACCAACAACTGCACAACAATCACCAAATGTCTACTGCTTGTCTACTTACATGTCTCCCCTGTCATGGAGGAATTGAGTGTGCTCATTGTTAAGCTGCAAGGTTCTCTCTCCCCACCCCCTCACCATCTTTGTGAAATGGAATGGAAAAATGGAGGATTCTTGGGAGCATCTAGGCAGTTGTACCTTTACAATGATGATTTGTCTCACTGCTGTTTCCTCACTAAACAGCATGGATGGCCACATCAATTGTCTAATCATGAAAACCATGTACAGAACTCACATACCAAGTCCTGCATCAAATGTTTTTTCATATGCATCTCAAGTGGGATATTTGGCACAAGTCACTGTCAAATCTCAGGAGATTGATCAGTTACGCTATAATAAGTCAAGCCTCTAATGTGCAATGTTTAGCACCATACTAGCAATGTTCAGCAGTATCCCGTCCAAATCAAGCAAGGCAGACATACTTTCAAATCAAGAGAGGTAGACACATACTTTCCACGCATAGAATGCTGTTAAACCTGGGGCGTACACCATGCCAATGATTCGATTATGGGTACAAATTAATGATTTGGTCCCTCGCCCATCACTGCCCCATGCCCGTGTCCCGCGTTCGAGCCTAGGGCTGCGTGACAACGAGGACTTGTGTGCCATATATACATATTTTTCTCTTTATGTGCCTTCCAAGCTCCACATATTTTTCAGATCAGTACAGAAAAAGGACCCTTGCATAATAGTAGGAGGATCAACGGGTGTATTCAAAGGAGTGGTATCCTCATCAATAGGGCATCACCGTCGCTTTGGTTGTAGTGGTTCGGGTTTTAAACCGCCACTGAAAGTCAAAAATGTAATAGTGGAAAAATACATAATTAGTGATACCGTAGTTTCACCGCTCTGTGGTGATATTAGGCTGTTCAGGTGGATTTAAAAGCCAATTGACTTATCCTGAGAAAAAAATATTGTTCTAGCTAGCTAATAAGCCGGCTGATAAAACAAGCGAACAAGCCTATACAATTACTGCCGTTTGCCCTATAGGGAATCCCTGCAGTGAAGGTCGGTTTAGACCCAGCAATGATTGCTCGGTCCTTAGTAGGGTAACGTGATATTACTGTGCATACAACATTTTACCTCAATTTGATATTGGATTGTAACAAAGGTCAAAGGTACAGCAAGAGTGCTCTTGGTGAGGGATCCAATCAACTTTATTTTCAGCCTTCCAGTGATGATTTTTTTACATCATTTAATTATACATGGTATGGCGTACACTGAAGTACTGCGATTTGGAACGGGAATAAAACATTTAAGTAAAGAAAATCACGTAAAAGAATTGCAGATGTACTGTAGATTGAGAATGTACGTTCGTTGTTCAAGTGCATGCACGAACGCACGTCTTTTAGTTGTTAACTTGTTACTACAACTTTCATGCACTATAAGCCTATAAATAAATAACCTGACTAAGCTTCGTCCACAGAATTTACCACTTCTTTCGCTGAGCATACTACCGATTCAACATAATAGATACAGCATTCTTTACCACTCATTAACACTGTGCTTGTGCCTATATATTCGCTTCTCAACTCTTGCGAATCATATTGCCAATAGTAACTGTGAGACGAACACAAAATGAGGGCGGTTCTTGTGGATAAGCTGTTACTCTCGTTGTCTTTGGTAGCTTTCTATCAAGGTTGGTTGAGAGTGGGTTGTAGTTGATATCGTCTCCGGGAATGTTTTTTCCCAATCAGTATCACAAAAATTCGTGTTCGTCACAAAAATTGGTGCCCCGATCCACTCTTTGTTTCTGGTGAACATTATTTTCTGTAACTTGTTGCTGATCTCTGCCTATATATATATGTCTTAATTTCGTGTAGGGTGCAGGGTCCTCTCTGTAGAATATGATCACACGGCAAGCATCGAGGCATGTTTTGTCCAGACAACCCCCTAAGCTCTTTTCTCCCACTTACTTAAACCATGTCTTTATCTAAAAAAACTTACTTAAATCTTGTTATGGATTTTACGCACCTATATACAATTTACCTTGGTACCTTTGTGTTATAATAATATTATGACAATACTACGGTACTCACTTTACTTAAAGGGTAATATCTGAGTCATTGACTTTTTAGATTTTTTTAACAAATTAATTAATCTAAAAAAGAAATATATGTGTGTGTTTTTGAAAATTACACAGTACAATGTAGACATCCACAACATACATGCGTACTCACCCCCTATGAACATACATATGCAAATCCTACCTTTATGAACACCTCTAAACACTGAGTCGCTAAATCTCGAGATTTGCAAAAGCCCCCGTCACAACCAGTACTTCAATCTTCTCCTAGTGAAATAGAATTCTTCTATTATTTTAGCATTCAAAATTAAATATAAATTTTTCTGGTAAATGACTGCTAGTGAGATTTTCATATTCTGACTAGTGATAGTGTTTTTCTGTTACTTAGAAATATTAGGAGAAGCTCACCATTTTAATTAGATTCACGTGTGCATCCTTCCCTTTTAGTGGCTGCCTCAAGTCCAACCACGAACCCTGTCTTGCATGAATGAAGTTATTTTATAAATTTTCACTTATTTGTTATTACATTGAAATATCTATGTATAGTTTTATTTGTGTTTGATACATAAAACCACCCAATATTTATTAATAAATAAATATGTTACTTTTATGAGTTTTACTTATACTCGTGTGTAATGTACTTATATTTTAAATATTTATGCATGCTACATACATGCGTTGTCACGTGTGTTAGAAACAAGCAACATGAGATGTGAGGTACTGTCGTTTTTTGGACAATGTTTGGGTCAAACATTGGGAACATAAATCATGAATAACTTGTTGAGTTTGAAAATGTGAAAACCATATGAATATATTTGTCTTGAAAAATACTTTCATAAAAGTATAAATATATTACTTTATGATACGTATTTTTATAAAAATATAAAGTCAAAGTTATACTTTGGAGACCACGTCGCTGTTCTAAACGACATCTAATTCCTATACGGAGGAAGTATGTGGATTTGGGAACACGAATACATGCATCAAAAAGAGGATCACTATGACGTATGTACATGAATTTCAGAACGAGATTTACAAACATAAAAAAAACACGGCAGCTATAGCTAATTAAATTATATCACATCCAAAGTTGTAAAATAAAAAGATTTACTATATCCAATAGGTCATGCATATGATTTTATATCTAAAACTTTCTTATGTATCCTATTTTTATGTATTTTCTTTATTAGCTTCTAGGAAGCAATATATGATTTTAACCATATGATCTAATTAAATAAATGACACATAGTCATTTGAGAGTACCACAATAGAGCCTAAAACCGAGAAGCATATATTTTCAAGTAAAACCTTGTGTAGTTTTTGTCAATAGTATGTAAGGTCTTGTGAAGAATATACAAATTGAGAAAATTCATCATCTTAATCTATCAAATTCATCAAATGTGGTCAACAATCTGGCTACAATCCAATTTTGTTGCAAAACAAAATACTCCATCTGTTCAAGATTAGAAGTCACTCTATTCTTCTAGATGCGTAGTAGAAGTAAAGCTAGAAACAATTTGGAGAGAATAGAACAGTTTCATGTGCTGCAAAAGCATAGCTAGAAAACAATTCGTAATGGAGGTGCGTAGCAAAAGCACATATGGATAGAAATATAGGTACTTTCATTCTTATTTGTGAAATAATTCGCAGTGCCTCGGCGACCCAATGAAACCCTTGTACAAGGGCGGCATCGTCCAGAACAGCGAGTTCAATAGCGGACTGATGGGCTGGTCGACATACCAGAACATCAAGGCTGGCGTGATCAGCTCGCCGTCCGGCAACAAGTTTGCTGTGGTGCATGGGGCGGGAAGCTACGTGACCAGCAGTGGCAAGCTCCTACCGTCCCACAGCGTCTACCAGAGAGTCAAGATGCAGGGCGACAGGCACTACTCGCTATCAGGTACGGTGCGTGACCTGAGATGAGAGACAGGAGGGACAATTGTAACCCTGAAGCTGTAGCATGCATAGCTTGTCTACTTTGCATTATATATATTATTAGTAATTAACCTATGTGGTTTCTGGTTGGTGCACCCACACGCACTCCCCGGCCAGCATGGTTACAGGTGTCGAATGGCACGTCGGCCCATGTGAGGGCGGTCATCAAGTCCCCCAACGGCGGCGAGCGCGTCATCGCTGGCGCCATCGATGCCCAGTCCGGCTGTTGGAGCATGCTCAAGGGAGGCATGACCGCTTACTCTTCTGGACCCGCAGAGATCTACTTCGAGGTAACGTTACATATATAATTTGGAGTATTTGATTGATATAATATTATATATTAGTAACGAGACCAAAGAATTTGAATTGTCATTTATATGCATAATATGCATCCTGCAGAGCAACGCACCTGTGGACATCTGGGTGGACAGCGTGTCACTGCAGCCCTTCACCTTCGACGAGTGGGACGCTCACGCCCGCCGCTCGGCCGCCAAGGTCCGGAGACGAACCGTAAAGGTGGTCGCCACGGGCGCCGACGACAAGCCGATGGCGCATGCCAACGTGAGCATCGAGCTCCTCCGCGTCGGCTTCCCATTCGGCAACGCGGTCACCAAGGAGATCATCGACCTCCCGGCGTACGAGAAGTGGTTCACGTCGCGCTTCACCGTGGCCACATTCGAGAACGAGATGAAGTGGTACGGCACCGAGTGGACACAGAACCATGAGGACTACAAAGTCGCGGACGCCATGCTGAACCTCGTGCAGAAGTACCGGATCAAGGTGCGCGGGCACAACGTGTTCTGGGACGACCAGGACTCGCAGATGCAGTGGGTGAAGCCCCTGAACCTGGAGCAGCTCAAGGCGGCCATGCAGAAGCGGCTCAAGTCCGTCGTGACGCGCTACGCCGGCAAGGTGATCCACTGGGACGTGGTGAACGAGAACCTCCACTTCAACTTCTTCGAGACGAAGCTGGGCCCCGACGCGTCCGCCCAGATCTTCCAGCAGGTGGGGCAGCTGGACCACAATTCCATCCTCTTCATGAACGAGTTCAACACGCTGGAGCAGCCCGGCGATCCCAACCCTGTGCCCGCCAAGTACGTGGCCAAGATGAACCAGATCCGCAGCTACCCTGGCAACGGTGGCATCAAGCTCGGCGTCGGCCTGGAGAGCCACTTCAGCACGCCCAACATCCCGTACATGAGGAGCTCGCTGGACACACTCGCCAAGCTGAAGCTGCCAATGTGGCTCACCGAGGTGGATGTCGTCAAGAGCCCCAACCAGGTCAAGTTCCTCGAGCAGGTGCTCAGGGAAGGCTACGGCCACCCCAACGTCGACGGCATCGTCATGTGGGCGGCGTGGCACGCCAAGGGCTGCTACGTCATGTGCCTCACGGACAACAGCTTTAAGAACCTCCCCGTGGGCGACCTCGTCGATAAGCTCATCGCCGAGTGGAAGACGCACCACGCGTCCGCCACCACCGATGACAATGGGGCGGTGGACCTCGACCTGCCCCTTGGCGAGTATAAGCTCACCGTAAGCCACCCGTCGCTGAAAGCTGCTGTTATTCAAACCGTGACCGTCGACACTTCGTCCTCGGCATCGTCGGAGCATACCATCAACGTCAAGTCCTAGGAGAAATACACTACGTACGTGGCAGTAGTACTAGTCTGGCAGAGCTTTTAAATAGTTATTCAATTTTTTTCTTTCTAGTGAATAAACAGATCGTAGAGAGAGAGAGATATAGAGAGGAAGAAAGGAGACGTGGCAAATTATGTGGCCACATTAGCAATTTCTAGCTCGGCGATTTTTGTAAGCTATTATTATACAAAATACATATATACGCCCTAGTGCTTTTTAAGTTTAATTAATTACTAGCAAAAATGCCTATAGGTTGCCATGGGACTCGATACATATACAAAGCATTGCTAGATATGAGTTGAGTTATGAGTCCGGTTCATGGAAAAAAATATGAAGGACACGACCCAATACATATGGAATTACATCCTATAATCATCGTTAGATGTGAGTTATTCTACCTCATATGGGTATATATATGTCATAACTTCAACTCAAGTGAAAAACAAGCGAAAGAAACTTTTCCATACCTGAATAGTGTCAGTGTCTGGTGACATGACGGGGAACCTTAAGATCTTGGTTCGTCACATAGTTATTAGGATGGACAAAGAAAAAAAAAAAAATAAATAATTAAATTTTCTATTATATATTATATATATATATATATATATATATGATTAGATTGGAATACAAATTATATACATCTTAAATTGATTACTAATGAAAATATTTGTTTATTAGAAAATGAGAATGAGATCAAATACATAGAATACTATTTGTATAATTTGTTTTTCTATTTATAAGAAAGAAACGAGAGAAAAAGAGTAAAATGTAATAGATGTCCATTAACTTTCTAGGGGGTGTTACTTAGATCCATTAACTTTTAAACTGTATTTTTGGATCTATAAATTTTTAAAGTAGTTCACCGGAGGTCCATACCCCTTCATTTAGTCTTCAGATCTGACGTGGCAAATGACGGTCAGCAGCTGACTGTGTATATACTTGCTAAAACAACCCTGTATTTCTCTATCCTCCATTCAGCCGTCCCTAGAAGAGAGGAGCACGATGGTATGGGCCCAGCAGGCAGCACCATTGCATGGTCACCGCTCAAAGCAGGCAGCGCGGCAGGGGGTCAAAGCAGGTGAGCGGACGAAGGGCCGACGGGCGAGTGCATGCTCGCCACATGACTGTACGTGGAACAGGCAAGTCCATGCGGCGAATGCGCAGCTCAGTCATAGCCGTGGACCCGGCCGTGTCGGCAATGCTACGCAGCGCCGAGAGGCTATTGGAAGGGGGGAACCTGATGAGGGCTCCATCGAGCGCTGGGACGCCACTGTGTGCAGCCTCCACACTGGACTCGGCAGGTTGTGATTCGAACCGCATGACGCACTGGAGTCGCCGGGAGCTTGAGGCGGCCGTACATCGACATGCATGGTACGGTCCGGACTCCAGAACTCCATGTGGCCACGTCCTTGGGCAAGACCAGCATCCGGCCGACCCTACCTTCCCACAACTTTGGAAGAGACGACACTTCATATGGTCACTAGATAGCATGCTCGTACGTTGCTACGGAACAACAACTTTTCATCAAAAAACACACGGATCATACGATAAAATACAATACCATGAAATTAAATTAACACAGCTATGGAATGACGGTGTCGTAGCTCACATAGTGTATTAATTTATTAATCTCAAACATATAGTTTATTAATTTATTAATCCCAAACATAGTTGATTAGCCATCAAACGTTAATAATGAAGATACTAAGATATAAATGTGTTACATGACATTGTTCTTGAAGGCCAGTCAGTGCGGAGCGGCCGAGATTAATGCCTATGTCAGACACTAAAATATAAAGACTTTTTTCATGTATGAATGATCTTCTGGTTGGCATATAATGCGTATACAGCATCTCCGTGTAGAGCCCAGTAAGTCATTAAAAAATACCCAGGAACAACAACAAAAAATGGGGTTAGTAAAATAATATGTTTACAATGTATAATGTATGAAAAAAATTCATTATCTATGTTAGTAATATTGTATTACCTTGTCTATGGTGTTAAAACCTCCTTATATATAATATTCTTCATGAAAGCTCCATCTATCATTGAGGTCTTCTTATTTTTACCATTTCTATTTGATATATTCTGAAAATTTTCGCCCTCCCCCACTTCTTTTTTAGTGTTTTTCTTCTGTATCTTTTTGGCCTCCTCCTCTTGTGCTTCCACATTAGGCGAGAGGGCAAGGATCTTAATCATGATTCTTGACAAGGCTCTAGACATCTCAACGTACAACTATCTATGAGAGAACACCGGTGCAGACAGGTACACACCCACGTTTGGGATGGTTTGGCCTGTGACTTGTTGACCGCCATGGCAAAGCTCTGCTGTTGACACCTCTTACGTCACCATGCATTACACCGGGTTGTCATCCCCAGCAGTGACATAAGAGGTGTGATATTAAATTATGCAACTATCTTAAATGTATCTAAGTATCCGCAAGTTTACAGATAAAATACCATTGTAGCATTTTATTGGGAGTGAACCCAATTGTCGAATTTATTTAATCCCATGGGAAAGGACAGCTAGAGAATATTGATGTGTATACTTACTTAGATAGAATCCACATGACAAAGACATACTTATACAGGGGTAAGCCACATAGATATATATATATGATAAGTGTAGGGCAATGATAAATCACTCAGAGATAGAAGTAGAAACTCTCTAATGTAGCAAGGTAGAAACAGAAGATTAGTTAAGAGATTAAATTCATATGTAGTGTCAGAATTATTAAGTCTTTGCATCTACTCTAGCATGTTACCTTCATTTATAGTATTGATGACTCTAAAGTACTCACAAAGAACATTACTAGGGAGGTTTGTGGATATAACACTCTCCTCCTTCGCAATTGCGTTCTGCTAGTCTTATAGACAGGGGATGGAATAGAAAGGACTCAACAGGAATGTCACACCCGCGATCTACCACCAAACCTGGCCTACAAGGTGCATTCATAGGTAGAGCATATCTAAGCACCATGCTTACATAATTACTACCACGTAACCCACTCGAGTAATGAGCTAAGCGCTTTACGATCATATAAAATAGTTCATCATCAATCAATACTATATCAAGCAAAACACTAGAATAAACTAGGAGCTTAATAAACTGAAACATAATAATTAAGAATAAAGTCATAAATAAAGAGGGATACAAAGCTATACCAGCCTCCTGGATGACGACTCGAGAATCGAGCGTAGCTCAACTCTTTGAAACCTTGCTAGCTAATGCCTAATTAGAACTTGAAGTATTGGAGTTCTAATCTAATTCTCTGAGGATAGAACCCTTTGCTCTCCTTGAGAGAGGAAATAACGAATTAGGGTTTCTGGGCTCTCCTCCTAGGGGGGTGCCTCTCCTTTTATAGCCCTGGGGCGATGATCGTGAGCCATCGGATCAAACCGACATTGACGGGCGGCCGAGATTGATCTTCAAAGGCGGTGGAGCGAACTTAAGGCGAAGCCGGGCCCCGAGAGGAGGCGAGCCCGAACCCGGCCGGTCCAGAGTGCCTAGACCCGGCCGATCGGCCTGGTGTCCTCCGGGCCACAGGCTCAGCGTGGTGCCTTCTCGTACCTTCTAGATTCTTCCTGCAGTGCCGTGGAGTCCGTTTTCCGTTTCCTGGCTCCGATAAGCTCTTATGTTGCGTCTTTTCCGGTTTACGCCTGCAGAAATAATGAAACACCAAAACTCGTGGAATTCGGTCAGTGTAAACCCTATGTCTACTTTGGTGTTCGCAATTGTCTCCTTTTCAAGGCTAGTTGGCAGGAAATTTTATGCAATAATGGTCGCCAACAATTCCCCCAAGCTTTACCTTTGCTAGTCCCTTAGCAAATCACTCTCTTAAATGGATCAGGAGTTGCTGCAATATCAAACTTCTCAGGAGCACACATGCTTTCAGATAAAAATTCTCCTTAGTCTTAGAGTGAACCATTCTGACTCTCATACTTACCCATATTACCTTTAACCATAGAGCTTAACATCCTTCTCTCTTTTGGTCATGAGCAGTTGAAAGACAGAAAGATCAAGTCAAGTACTATGTCTCAAGCTCTTTTGTTCAACCAAGTCCCTAGAGTTTTTATGAATTTTCAAAATAAAGCTCAGAGTTTTATTGTATGACACTCTCAAGTCTCTCATGTATGTGGTATTTTTGGATTCCTCACCAAGGAATGAAGCTTGTGCCTTTATCTCAACCTAAATCTAAGGCTTATGTGGAGCTCATAGGTGGGGAGACAACATGAATAAGCGTACTTGTACTGCATGTGTTGTAAAGCCAAACAAGAGATCCAAAGAGAAACAAGTCATACAATCAAATCAAGATGTGCATGTGTGTGGAAAATGATGGATATAGGGGGGATCTAATTCTCTTTTGTGCTCAAATGGATCTCTCTTTTGGAAATATCAAAACCTTGCCAGGAATGTGAGCTATCTTTTCTTTCTCTTTTTTTAGATATTTCTTTTTCTTTCCTGGACACTTGTCCATTTTTCTTAACTTTTCATTTTTCTTTTGCATAGCTCACTCCTTTGGCACAAAACAATTTGAAGAGATGACAAGAAACTCTGGAGCATGTCTTTTTGGTGGATGGAAATTTTTGGTGTCTACCCCCAGTGTAGGAATAGAATATTTTTGGATGGATGGAAATGGCATGTTTTTGCGCCTACTCCAGGATAGAGTAGTGCATATGAGGTGGAGTGTGTGGATCTTGATTTTTAAAAGCATGACAGGTTCCTCACAAGGGTCACCGAGGTTGACAACACTCAATGCAATGACAAGCGATAATTATGTGGAAGCTTCCTAGTCTAGATATGCAATATGGCTCGGTGGGAATTAAGCTTGTCATATAAGAAACTCATCATGTGTTCTTTTTAAGTTTTCAAATTAAATCTCTAGAATTTCAGCATCACATTGGAACAAGATAAATAGCAGCTCTAACCATCTTAAATCATGTCCGTCAACTACCTAGACTTAAGATCGGGGAATATGCTACCCATGTGTCTCGATTCAGAGTAAGTATTCAAGTCAAATCAGTTGTGTCCGAAACCTTAGGAGAACTCTTGGCTATACGCTAGGTACTCAAAAGAATTTTAATAGAGCAACTATTCATCATTTCCATGTTAACAAATTTTTCCTCCAAATTCTTTTTATTCGCAATGAAATTTAAGCAAGCCTATAAACACACTCTTTTTATTTTGTTTTTATGGTTTTTTATTAAAGCAAACTAACAAGAAAACTAAGAATCAAACAGATCAAACGAAAAAAATAAAGGCAAAGATAACTTACCTCGGGATACCGGGGGTGCTCTCCCCCAAGTTGGATGTTGCAGTAGTCGTTCAGTGTCACGGCGGCGGCCTTGCGCCTATGTGCTAGAAGAGGTAGTCCCAGTTCTATATCTGCTGCTGGTGGTACTGGTCGTGTAGGTGTAGCTGTCCAAGGATGGAGGTGTTTTGCGTGACGAGGGTGGCAGTCTGCTCCTCAATGTTGCGGAGCCTCTGGTTGTTCCTTTGATGTATCATTTGTTGCTCGTGGTAGCCCATCCCTACGTCCGATGCACGGCCACGCTGGTACCCTCCAGAGGATACTTCCTGCGAATCAACAGACATTCTTCCTTAATAGTTATTAAAATTACCTGATGGCCATTCCGCCGTCTCTCCCCAGAGGACTTCAGCCTGTGGCGATGGTTGGGCATACTGGCCCCAACTGTCTTGTGAAGGTTGTCCTCTATGGGAAGACTCTGCTTCTCCAAAGTTCATGTAGCTGGCGTAAGCTGGTCCTTGTGGCGTTGGGTCGGCACTATAATAGTGAGTGGGCTGCACGTTGGTGAACCGTGCCGACGCGCTTCGTATGGGTGTCGCTGCTGTTACCTGCACATTGACAAGAAGAGAACTGGTGGTGTACAAGTTGAGCTCCGGGTTGGGTAACCGGATCTGTCTGTTATTGATCTTCATTATCACTACGTCTCCTCTCTTCGCCAAGGTCTGACCTTGGCGGAAGTAGTCGTATGATATACGACCTCGTCCTCCTCTAATGTACCGAACAAGCAAATTTTGCCACAACTCAAGATAGCTAGCAATCCGAGTCACAAGAGAAGTGCACTCGATATCATAGCCAAATCAAAAAACCTCTAACCACTGTCTCATCATCATCATAACAGGGGCAACTTTCCTACTCTTCACTATAGCGTAAAGCAACTTGAGCTCATCTATCCTCACTGTGCTAGTGTCATTTCGTGGAAAGAGAGTAAATGCCAACCACCTATGCATGAACCTTAATGTGGGCAACTGAATGCTACTAGTCTTGGCATGTGTGGGTGAGTTTTTGCTGGTTATGTCTCTCCAGAACTGCTCTCTCACGAAATCAGGAATGACGGCATCAACATCTACAGAGCAATCAGTATGGAAACCTAGAGCTAGACTTAGCTCTTTCCATGTCAATGTTTTCTGAATCCTAAAGAGTCAAAATTTTACTCCATTTTCAACAAAGTTTAAAGTGCATAGAAATTCAGCAGTAAGCAATTTGCACCCTGGCTCAGAAATATCGCAAATCCCGTCCAACCCATAGCTGAAAAGATGGTTTGGAATTTAGTGTCCATACCTGTGTCTCAGAGAAGCTCAGGATCATACACTGTGGTCAGGATGAACTTGCGATTCTTGATGAGCTTGTACTTCTCTTTCTCTTCATCGTTCTTCCACTTGAGGTCATGTTCCTCCATCAGTCGGTGTATAACTGTCGAGGAAGAAGATGGCCTATTGCTAGCGGGTGGCGTCTCATCAACCTGCATGTCGGAGTTCTCTCAGGAAGAGGAGCCTCGAGTTGATCGTGTGGACCGGGACCTAAGTCCACTCTTGATCCCCCTCCACAAGCCACTCATCCTGCAAGCAAGTGAAGAACCAAGAGAACAACAAAGATTCTAGGAGCGGGGTTAGAGAATATAATAACGAAGATAACCGCTCCAAGAGTGGATTACTCTTGTGAGGGTGAACTCCGCCACAAGAGGGTTAGTACACAATAAATACAGAAAACAATGTGGGATATCGCTACCTCCACATAACAAGAAAAACACAGGGAAGTAAATACAAAAAAATAAATACACGCGGAAAATAAATAGATCGAGTTAGTAACATGAGAAGTTAGAGGGAGTTAGCAGTCCCTGCAGGGAAGGTTTCCACCACAACAATTAGAGGGTCAGTCGTCCAGGGTTAGTGGTCCTTGTGGGGTGATTACCACCACAACCAAATTTTAGCAGAGTTTCCCCTAGACAATTGATTATCTCCTCTAAGTTTGGCCAGCACTTCCTCTACTTTTTGCTCACTCTTCCTCTAAACTTCAGCAATACTTCCCTCCACTAACCACTAAGCAACCTCCTAGCATGTCTACTCTCTCTCTCTTTCCCTCTCCCTCTAAGAATTGGCTTTAGCAAGAACAAGGAAGAGAACTTCGAAATCCAGAGATAAAAGAAGTGAAAATGAGTTCTAAGGTGCGAGTAGAGCAGCAGGAGAGCTTGCTCTATTATAGGAGAGGAGGAGGGAGACCAGCCGGTCTGGTGTGGGACCGGCCGGTCCCACACTGGGCCCACTTGGCCACTCGTTCCTCCTGGTGCTCCAACATCCCTTCAACTGTATGTGTTTGCAACTTTCGGTGGAAAAGGAGTGGAGGACAGCAGGAGGTGAGTGGAGATGAGAATCCTATGTAAACATAATGTGAAGTGGTATGACAAGTGGGTCCTAGTGTTTTTGGGTCCTGCTGGTTAATTATTTTGTGTATTTTTAGATTTATAAAAACACCAAATGGAAAAGAAAAATATTTTTGGATTTTTAGAATATAAGAAGTCAATGGGTAAATACCGATTACCTTTCGGTGAGGGTCCGATATTTATAGTCCTCCAGACTGGACTTCTCCTGATGATTATATCTTGATAGCATCTGTCGGTCCCGGAGTTGGAGACCTTAAATCTTCTTGCTCCTCACACCTCTCTAATTGAGAGTATTGTTTCGGTCGTGGCTTGAATACAAACCTATCTTCCTTACCATTGATATGGAATCGGATTTCTCCAACCCCAACATCAATGTGAGCATTTGCAGTGCTCAAGAAGGGTCTTCCCAAAATAAGGGGTGTATTTGTTGCTTCTTGCATGTCAAGCACAACAAAATCGACTGGAATAAAGAACTCTCCTATTTTTACCGGAATATTTTTGACGATTCCTTCAAGGCAGTGAAGTGATTGGTCCGTGAGTTGAAGGCACATCGTCGTGGATGTGAGCTTGGAGTAGTTGAGTTTGTCGAAGACCGCCTTGGGCATAACACTCACGCTGGTGCCAAGATCGCATAGGGCATGTTCAAACACTTGATCTCCAATTGAGCACTCAATAGTGGAGCGTCCTGGATCTTGTTTCTTGATTGGTGATGTGTTCAGGATAGCCGTACTACACTCCTCTGTGAGCTTGATAACTTCAGTGGTGGGCAGTGGCCTTTTATTGTTTAGAATGTCTCTGAGGTATCTTGCATATGTAGGCACTTGTAGGGCATCTAGCAGAGGCACATTGATATATAAGTGACGTATAACCTCCACAAATTTCCCAAACTGCTCATCCATCCTTTCCTTTCTTTACCGATGAAATGGTAAGAAGTTAGTGTCATTATAATTGCGCTGAGGCTCTTGCTCCAATGGTGGTATAACTTCTTCTACTTCGTCGTTGTTCTTCTCCACAGATGCTGCTAGAGATGCCTGTACTCTTACTGCTCTTTGGGCTATGTTCCTTCAGGATATGGGGGATCTTGAGTACTCTTGCCTCCTCTTGTAGTGATTGCATTGATTTGCTCTGAGCTGGTGGCAAGGGACAAAGCAGTAGCCAACTTTACTACTTGTGATTCAATCTTTTGGTTATAGCTCAGTTGATCCTTTATGGCAGAAGAAAAACTCTCCATCTTACAATTCATACTTTCGATGATCTTTTCATTAGAAGCTAGCCTTTGTGATAGCTCTTCATTGATCTTCGGCTGCTGTCTGATCACATTCCATAAGGATGGTTGTTTGACTTGATCCATTCCTTGGGTGTTGCCAACAATGCTCAGATCTTCTGGCAGATCAAGGGAGTATGTGATTTCTAAATATCTCTCAATTCTTGCTTGAGAATCCATAGCATCCTGAATAGCCTGACGATCCTTTTTGTAGTTGTCTCGCTGTTCGAGCCAATCTAATAACACATTCATTTTGACTGAAACTGCACTCAACTCTTCAATGTCAGCTTCTTCACTCATCTTGCAATGCGGAGTATCGTCCAATGACCAGCCTTGATTAGAGGCTATCGTCTCCATGAGTGACTTGGCCTTCTTGATAGTGAGTGACAAGAACGTTCCTCTAGCAGTAGCATCTAGTTGCCCTTGTGCTCCTTTGGATAATCCATGATAAAAGCCTTGCATGAGCAACCAATCCTCTATTCTATGGTGGGGACAATCTGATATATAGTCTTGGAAGCGTTCCCATGTCTCTGAAATTGGTTTATCTATCTGCTGTTGGAAACCTGTAATCTTCTCTCTTAAGGCACTGGTCTTGCCTGAAGGGAAGAATCTCATCAGAAAGACCTTCAAACAATCTGCCCATGTCTTGATGTTTTCTTGATTTGCATAGAACCACTACTTCGCTTTCCCAGTTAACGAGAATGGGAACAAATGAAGAAGTATGATGTCTTGAGCGACGTTCTTGATGATGAGTGTGCTACCAATCTCTAGAAAATTCTAAAGATGAGCACTAGCATCTTCACTGATCTTTCCACTGAATGGAGTTGCCTGCACCATGTTAATGAGACTTGGCTTGAGCTCAAACTCAAGGTTGTTGATTGGAAGCGTTGGTCCAGTGCGAATGTCCTTCGTGCTTGGAGCAGAGAACTCTCGCAGAGTCTTATCAGCCATGGCTCAGAAACTTGTGTGAAACAAACTCTTGATTAGTTTGATTGAAATTTATGGAAGATGATGATGAATCAAGACTAATCCTGCAATACCCTGTATATGATGTAGACAAAAACAAACAAGGGTAAGCCTGCTTAAGCAGAGGTACCTAGTCATGGTTCCATCTATAAGTATGCATTCGATCAATATCTCTTTATAGCTTAGCTTAGCCTTTCCCCGGTAACGGTGCCAAAAATGCTTGTTGACACCTCTTACGTCACCATGCATTACACCGAGTTGTCATCCCTAGCAGTGACATAAGAGGTGTGGTATTAAATCATACAACTATCTTAAATGTATCTAAGTATCCGCAGGCGCACAGATAAAATACCATTGTAGCATTTTATTGGGAGTGAACCCAATTGTCGAATTTATTTAATCCCATGGGAAAGGACAGCTAGAGAATATTGATGTGTATACATACTTAGATAGAATCCACATGACAAGGATATACTTATACAGGGGTAAGCCACATAGATATATATATGATAGTGTAGGGCAATGATAAATCACTCAGAGATAGAAGTAGAAACTCTCTAATGTAGCAAGGCAGAAACAGGAGATTAGTTAAGAGATTGAATTCCTATGTAGTGTCAGAATTACTAAGTCTTTGCATCTACTCTAGCATGTTACCTTCATCTATAGTATTGATGACTCTAAAGTACTCACAAGGAACATTACTTGGAGGTTTGTGGATATAACACTCTCCTCCTTCGCAATTGCGTTCTGCTAGTCTTATAGACGGGGGATAGAATAGAAAGGACTCAATAGGAATGTCACACCCGCGATCTACCACCAAACCCGGCCTACAAGGTGCATTCGTAGGTAGAGCATATCTAAGCACCATGCTTACATCATTACTACCATTTAACCCACTCGAGTAATGAGCTAAGCGCTTTACGATCACATGAAATAGTTCATCATCAATCAATACCATATCAATCAAAACACTAGAATAAACTAGGAGCTCAATAAACTGAAACATAATAATTAAGAACAAAGTCATAAATAAAGAGGGATACAAAGCTATACCAGCCTCCTGGATGACGACTCCAGAATCCTGAGCGTAGCTCAACTCTATTGAAACCTTGCTAGCTAATGCCTAATTAGAACCTGAAGTATTGGAGTTCTAATCTAATTCTCTGGGGATAGAACCCTTTGCTCTCCTTGAGAGAGGAAATAATGAATTAGGGTTTCTGGGCTCTCCTCCTAGGGGGGTGCCTCTCCTTTTATAGCCCTAGGCGATGATCGTGAGCCATCGGATCAAACCGACATTGACGAGCGGCTGAGATTGATCTTCAAAGGCGGTGGAGCGAACCGGACCCCGAGAGGAGGCAGGCCCAGACCGGCCGGTCCAGGCCCAGACCGGCCGGTCTGGCCTAGTGTCCTCTAGGCTGCCGGTCGGCGTGGTGCCTTCTCGTTCCTTCTAGATCCTTCCTGCAGTGCCGTGGAGTCTGTTTTTCGTTTCCTTGCTCCGATAAGCTCTTATGTTGTGTCTTTTCCGGTTTACGCCTGCAGAAATAATGAAACACCAAAACTCGTGGAATTCGGTCAGTGTAAACCCTATGTCTACTTTGGTGTTCGCAATTGCCTCCTTTTCAAGGCTAGTTGGCAGGAAATTTTATGCAATAATGGTCACCAACATCTGCCTAATAGGAAACTACTTTCTCTTAAACTGGAACGGGAACATCTCATCATCAGATAGACATAATGGTATTCATGGCAAAAATACCCGCTTTCTAGCATGCTGCCCCACCATAATTTCTACATCAATAGTATTTCTCTGAAACCTCCGCACCACCAGTCTTGTACCATTGCATAGTGTTGGTATTTCTAACATCATTACTAATTAACGAGATTAGAAACACATGGTATGAAATTAACTTGTCATTAACAACTAGCCACTTATCTCTCACCCACATCCCTAAGCATGAACTAGGTTATCATCCCTAATTGTATATACTAAGGATAAATATAGGTTTATATATATATGTATCAATCAATATAACTAGGCGTAAATATCGATATAAACTAAGAATGGTTCTGCAAGCGGACAGATAATTATACCATTGTAGCATTTTATCTAGGGAGTTCTACTAGGTTATTGATTTATATTTATACCACTAGAAAAGTCTATGTAGGACTTACAACTACAACTTTCTGTTGTAGACGTCTCAAAGCCAATCTTATGTGCATCATTATTACTAGTTGAGAACTTTCACTTGTAGTATTTGGGGGATTATCTCCCCACACTTTAATTGAAGTGTGCTCTGCCCATAAAGACAAGGTAGAGATCAAGTGCATGGGCTCGCTAGTGGAAAAACACCAACAGAACTAGAAATTTATTCATCCTCTAAGCTTGGGCACAATAAGATTGATATTATTTATATTGTTCATTCCTATCACGGGTGAGAGGACCAGAAGTATAAATATGACATTTAAACTTGTGAGATAAAGAGTAAAGCTACTTTAACTGTTAGAAAGACTATTCATCTTTATAATGTATCTAAAAATAGATGAAGTATTTCTAACTTACTTGGTTAAGACTGAGATTACAAGAATAGTGCTATGAACAAACTCAGAGAATAAATCATGTTGAGTTTAATCAAAGGTTAATCAATTTCAGTTGTAACTCTAATATGGTTGTATTTTCATTTATTACATACCAAGATCAAGAGGAAATTAATGACCACTTACCTTAAGATGTTACCTCCATTATTAGAGCATGAAGGGTAAATGAATTTCAATGGTCTTCTCTTTTTTTCTTGTATCATGGGTTATTCATTAGCATCTTGTCTCGTATGTTGTACTCCTTTCTCACCTTCAGACCTCCTGCTTCTCTCATTATATCTTCTCTGCAAGGGGTTAGTGGACAACACATACCCCAAGGAATATACTATTTATCAAAGTACGGATAGTGTTTGCCTAAGAGTTAAAGATTAATTTGTAGCTCCTGTTTTCAATGGTTCACCACTATTTTAAAAAAAATTTCATCAAGGTTAAAGCAAGGATATTATTTTGAAGCATACCCTTAACCTTGAATTGATTCTACGAATAGTCTCCTAATATGATTTAAACATTTTTTATGTAGGAGGGGTTAGTCTATATGTACAACTAAATTCTTATATAAGTATGCTTGATTTTCATAATGTTTAAGTAGTATTCTAAAGCATACTTATAATAGAATAAGGAAGTTTGTAAGACTAAAGGTATTTATTCATATAGAACCAAGAATATGTATGGTGAACCACAGGAGCATTTTATTATATATATATATTTTAGCAAGTTATGTTTGAGCGTGGCATAGGGCAGAAATGACCAAGACAAATTAGCAATATGGTATGAGATATTAATTATAGTTACATGTTGCATGAAGCTTGGACAAACATACCTCATGTCTTCATCTTTCTAAGTAAGTAATGACGTACTTACTTGGAAGAGGAGGGTTTGGGTTCATCTGTTGGTGAGAGCTTATGGTCTTGTTGAGCAAGGCCTTCTTTTTTATCTTCTTCACCTTTTCACCATTCAATAAAACTATGGAAGATTACATGCTCTTCACTCATCAATCTTTTTCTGATTTCTTTGATTAATTTGCGGTTGATGAGTTGGGGTCTATTGGAGATACAATAATGCTCACTTGAAAACTTCTTCTCCAATAGATTAAGGTTGTTCTTTCCTCGCAAAAATGTTAATGGACACATACCCAAGGAATAGCAAGATTAAAATACAGGTTTTGTTGTCCATACTTTTTTTATGATTTTATTTTATGCTAATCAGGATGATATAGGGTTTAAGATTATTTAGCATAAATTGTGTCTATCGTGTTTTTATGTTGTTGTTGCAATCTAGCATGGTTGAAAGCAAAGATAACTTGTAACAAAAGATAAATGAATTAGTACTCAAAAGCTAGACTTCTTGTGCAAAGTTATCATCCGCCTTGATTCATCCTCGGTATGAACTTATCTCTTGACTTTCTTAGATTTAATTCAAAATTTTCTTGCAGGGGTTAGTCCGACAAAATATCCATTATCCACTACAACATACTATCGGCTCAAAAATCAACTTAGACACCACGTCTAATTTAATTTAGGAAGACATTTTAATCTGAGCTCAGTTTAAGAACCTTTTAAAAGTAAAACCATCACTCCTAAACTAAGCACCATGCTTCATTTAAGAGATTTATGATAGTACTTCAAAGTCTAAACATATATCATAGCAAATAAAGATAGTATGAAAATATAGTAGAGATTTATTCAAATAGAGATAAAAGAGCATGATCATGGTGACTTTTTTATAATGCACGTGAGATGAATATATGAAATGAAATAAGTTATGGCTGAAAAATTTAAACTAAATAGTGTGAATATGTGGATTAAAGTAAATATGTAGTGGAATGCAAAAGATAACTTCTCATAAATTTGGAAATCCATGAGCAAGACTTTCTCACCTTTATTTGATCATTCTTACCATGACTCACATGCTAGAATTTGTGAGTGATGCAACATCTTTGTTCCCGTCACTTGGGATATTAATTAAAGTCCCTGTGACGTCAACCTCTTTCTCCAATGTTGGATTTGTTATGTCTCTTCTTATTTTGTGGGGGCATGCCGGAAGTTCGTAAACTGGTCATTTATTACCCTGTATAAGATATTAAAGTAGACAAACAAGGGTAATCCTGCTTGAGCAGGAGTTAATGGTTATCTCGATCACATAATTGAGTATAAGTCTATCAGTGTTTCTTAATTGCCTAGCTACCTTCCCCGACAACAGCGCCAAAAATGCTTGTTGGTATTTTTAACGTCATTACTAATTAACGAGATTAGAAATACATGGTATGAAATTAACTTGTCATTAACAACTAGCCACTTATCTCTCACCCACATCTCTAAGCATGAACTAGGTTGTCATCCCTAATTGTATATGCTAAGGATAAATATAGGTTTATATATATATATATCAATCAATATGACTAGGTAGAAATATCGATATAAACTAGGAACGGTTTTGCAAGCGGACAAATAATTATACCATTGTAGCATTTTACCTAGGGAGTTCTACCAGGTTGTCGATTTATATTTATACCACTAGGAAGGTCTATATAGGACTTATAACTACAACTTACACTATTGATGTGAAAGATAAACCATAACTAGAATCCTACTCATAACAGGGATAAGTCACGTGATAAAAGATATATGATAAATAATGATCAGTCATCATAAATCGATAAACATCAAAGCTCTTCTAGTCATAGTAATAGCTAGCCAATGGATAAACTCAGGACTAAATACTAAGGTAATTCAATAACTACATCAATGAATAACTCTAATTAGTGCAATTACATCTAATGATCATTGTTAAGTTAATCCTACATCATGATCACATGTAAAGGGGCATCAACTAGGAAGGATGTGAAACAGAGTCATTATCCAACTTCGCGACCGTGTCCTTCTAGTCCTACGTACAGAGGATGGACTACAGAGGAACCAACGCAGCTGTCACTTGCGTGGACTACCACACGACCTGGCACATCAGGGTGCACTCGCAGATAAACAAGATATGTAGACACCTTGTCTACATATTGTCTACCATCTACCCATCGATCGCTTGGGTAAACGCTATACGAGCAATTACATGAATTCAATAAGATCAAACTAACTACACTAGATATATAATCAAAGTAGACAATAACTATTGCAATTAAGAATATATAAGAGATTAAGAATAATATTGTCTGAATCATAATATTGAATACAATAAGAACAGAGTACAAGAACTATACCGAACTCCACGCTCCAAATAGACGCCAGGGGCTCCGGATCCCACTGAAGAACTAGAACTCTTCTTCTAATCTAACTAGGCTAAAGCTATGAACAAGAGAGGCTCCGATGAACTAGAGAAGGCTCTAGATGGCTTGATCTCCAAATGACTTGATGCCTCCAGGGAGGGGGGGTCTGCCCCTTTATTTATAGCCCGGTGGGATGAACGTGCGCCGCAGGATCAAACTGACTTAACCAAGGGCCAAGATGACTCCTCATAGGCGGTGGAAGAAGACTCTAGAAGGCAGGGCAAAACCCTAGTAGGGGGCGCCGGTCGGTGTTGACACCTCTTAATGTTATCTCTAGCAACGACGCTAAAAATGCTTGTGAGCATAGCATCGCTACTAGAACACCAAGTTGTCATCCCCAGCCATAACACCAAGAGGTGTGGTATTAAATCATGCCACCCGCACAGATCGAATACCATTGTAGCATTTTACCGGGAGTATACCAGGTATCGTTATTTATATTTTACCACTGGGAAACAATGGCTAAAGACATTGATAGTTCACCATCATGTATCTACTAACTAGTATACCAACCAGACCTAACAGGGGTAAGTGGTAAATGATAAGAGTTATGCATAATGTCACACATAAAGGAGAATCCTATAATATATGTATAGTCAACTAACTTGAGAGGCGAATGGGAGAGTTTAAGGTTCCTATGTACTTCTCTATTACTCAGGTTCTATTCTAGTTGACACTAGAATGTAACTAATGTATGGGTAAGTATAGCACACACAATAGCACTTTAGGGCAGCAGTACCTTTCCAACTCTCGAATAGATGAGAAAGAAGTAGTTGGGGAAGGCTGCCAAAAGCCCTACAAAACACCAACCCCGACGTGGTGGAATACGAAGGCCACATAGAGCTGTCACCCCTATGGGCTACCACAACTAACCGTAAGAATTGGGCGTAACCTCAAGTAACCTATAGCCTAGACACCATGTCTACACTATCGATTACTACTCTAGCCATACGTAATAACTAGAGCACCTAATACAGGCAGGGATCCTATGCTAAGATGCAATAACTTCACTAACCATACAAATAAGGCATAGAAGTAAATAGAGAAGATAAATATACTAAAGAATAAGTCTTGTAAATATAAGATACAGAGATATACCAGACCTCCAAGTCTCCACGACAAGATCCGGACCAAAGCCTCTCAACCCTAGCTCTCAAGTTGCTAAACTATTACATTGAAGAGTCTAGCCCTAATCTCCTCGGTGTGTTGATTTCCATGAGAGTATGATCCTTTCAAAGGGACGCCTCTCGAATGGATCCCAACGAATAATGAATTAGGGTTTCAAGGGATGCCTCTCCCCCGGGGTCCGGAGTCGCTTTTTATAGGGAGGAGCGATTAACGTGAGCCCTTGGATCAAACCGACATTGGCGGGCGGCTGAGATTCTTCCTCAAAGGCGGTGGAACCCATGGGCCAAAGTTGGGCCAAAATGGCCAAAAACCCAGACCGACCGGTCCAGAGGTGGGACTGACCGGTCTCCCCCTGTGAGGTGGGTCCCACCTTCCGCGGGGGGTGGTTTTTCGGTCTTTTCTAGATCCTTCTGCGCAAGCAGTGCCGCCTTCAGTGCGATATCTTTTTATCTGGGACTCCAAATATGGCAAATGATATGTCCGTTTCGATCATCTCGATGAGCCCGTCGCAATGGTGCATTCTAATCCATCATTTGAGATACTTTTATACTGTCATATTGATCAACTTTAATAGCTTTTCCAGTATGTACCTGTAGATACATAGATTCACCGAAACTCGTGGAACTCGTTAGATCAAAACCCTATACCTATGCTCTATGGTTCATTTTATGTCAAGTTTAATGATAATTGATGGGTTATAATTGACATTAGTGACCGTCAACAGTCGGCGCCAGGGTGGGGCCGGCCGGCCCCACAAAGAAAGTGGCCTTTTCGGGTCCCGTTGCTTCCGGTGTCTTCTAGATGCTTCCTGAGCCCAATGACAGTGTTTTGCCTTTGCGGTTATGTTTCGTGATAATTATGCACTTTAATCCCTCTTTTATGCTTTTCTAGAATAATCCCTGGAAAGTACTGAATATACAAAACTCGTGGAAATTATCAGTTAAAACCCTAGACTAATGTGTATTTATATATCCTTTCATGTCTAAAGTTCTAATAAAAGTTGACGTTATCCACCGTCAGCACATAGACCATTGGCAGGGTCAATATTCCCAAGTAATATGACAGGACACCCAAGCTTTAGCTTTAAGATGTGTGGAGGCAGTCCGTTGGGAGTCAAAGTGTTAAGGAACTCCGATAGATAGAAGTTATGTGGATCATTTACTATGGAGTCAAAATTGTGATACACAGTCTCACCACCCTAGAACATACAAATCATCTTCATATTAATCATGTCCACCTAATCGTTACATGTAGATAAAATCGCTCTGGTGGTAATGTAGTCTTTGTCCGCTATGTTTGCATTTAGATCTAGAAAGATGGTGTCTATCAATGTATGAAGATCTTTATCGGCATCACCAGAGTATGGGACACATATCTCGTCTAGAATACGTACATCACCATCTCCATTAACCTCTTCAAACCATGGGTCACTATAAGCCCTCATGTTGTGGACAAGCTTTAGGTGGCGCATGGATTCCCAAAGATACGATCTTCGAAGAGAAGCACCGACTACTTGGGCCCAAGATCCTTTTTGCACAACAGGAAGGACCTGTCTAAAATCACCACGAAAGACAACTGTCTTTCCACCAAAAGGCAGGTTTAACTGGCCTGTTATATCTCATAGACTATTGTCTAGTGCTTTCACATTTTGCCTCTTTGTCATAGATGCCTCGTCCCAAATTATGAGAGCTACTTGCTGTAGCAGCTTGGCAGTACCACTCTGTTGACACCTCTTACGTCACCATGCATTACACTGGGTTGTCATCCCCAGCAGTGACATAAGAGGTGTGGTATTAAATCATGCAACTATCTCAATATAAATAAGTATCCGTAAGCGCACAGATAAAATACCATTGTAGCATTTTATTGGGAGTGAACCTAATTGTCGAATTTATTTAATCCCATAGGAAAGGACAGCTAGAGAATATTGATGTGTACACATACTTAGATAGAATCCACATAACAAGGACATGCTTATACAGGGGTAAGCCACATAGATATATATGATAAGTGTAGGGCAATAATAAATCACTCAGAGATAGAAGTAGAAACTCTCTAATGTAGCAAGGCAGAAACAGAAGATTAGTTAAGAGATTGAATTCCTATGTAGTGTCAGAATTACTAAGTCTTTGCATCTACTCTAGCATGTTACTTTCATCTATAGTATTGATGACTCTAAAGTACTCACAAGGAACATTACTAGGGAGGTTTATGGATATAACACTCTCCTCCTTCACAATTGCGTTCTGCTAGTCATATAGACGGGGGATGGAATACAAAGGACTCAATAGGAATGTCACACCCGCGATCTACCACCAAACCTGGCCTACAAGGTGCATTCGTAGTTAGAGCATATCTAAGCACCATGCTTACATAATTACTACCACTTAACCCACTCGAGTAATGAGCTAAGCGCTTTACAATCACATGAAATAGTTCATCATCAATCAATACTATATCAAGCAAAACACTAGAATAAACTAGGAGCTTAATAAACTGAAACATAATAATTAAGAACAAAGTCATAAATAAAGAGGGATACAAAGCTATACCGGCCTCCCCGGATGACGACTCGAATCCCGAGCGTAGCTCAACTCTACTGAAACCTTGCTAGCTAATGCCTAACTAAAACTTGAAGTATTGGAGTTCTAATCTAATTCTCTGAGGATGAAACCCTTCGCTCTCTCTTGAGAGAGGAAATAATGAATTAGGGTTTCTAGGCTCTCCTCCTAGGGGGGGTGCCTCTCCTTTTATAGCCCTGGGCGATGATCGTGAGCTATCAGATCAAACCGACATTGACGGGCGGCTGAGATTGATCTTCAAAGGCGGTGGAGCGAACAGGCGAACAGGGCCCCCGAGAGGAGGCACCCGGGCCGGCCGGGCTCGGCTCGGTGTCAGGAGGCCGCCCGGCTCGGCGTGGTGCCTTCTTGTTCCTTCTAGATCCTTCCTGCAGTGCCGTAGAGTCCGTTTTCTGTTTTCTTGCTCCGATAAGCTCTTATGTTGCATCTTTTCCGGTTTACGCCTGCAGAAATAATGAAACACCAAAACTCATGGAATTCGGTCAGTGTAAACCCTATGTCTACTTTGGTGTTCGCAATTGTCTCCTTTTCAAGGCTAGTTGGCAGGATATTTTATGCAATAATGGTCACCAACAACTCCCCCAAGCTTAACCTTTGCTAGTCCCTTAGCATATCACTCTCTTAAATGGATCAGGAGTTGCTGCAATATCAAACTTCTCAGGAGCACACATGCTTTCAGATAAAAATTCTCCTTAGTCTTAGAGTGAACCATTCTGACTCTCATACTTACCCATATTACCTTTAATCATGGAGCTTAACATCCTTCTCTTTTGGTCATGAGCAGTTGAAAGACAGAAAGATCAAGTCAAGCACTATGTCTCAAGCTCTTTTGTTCAACCAAGTCCCTGGAGTTTTTTATGAATTTTCAAAATAAAGCTCAGAGTTTCATTGTATGACACTCTTAAGTCTCTCATGTATGTGGTATTTTTAGATTCCTCACCAAGGCAATGAAGCTTGTGCCTTTATCTCAACCTACATCTAAGGCTTTTGTGGAGCTCGTAGGTAGGGAGACAGCATGAATAAGCATACTTGTATTACATGTTTTGTAAAGTTAAACAGGGGATCCAAAGAGAAACAAGTCATACAATCAAATCAAGACGTGCATGTGTGTGGAAAATGATGGATATATGGTGGATCTAATTCTACCATGCTCAAATGGATCTCTCTTTTGGAAATATCAGAACCTTGCTAGGAATGTGAGCTATCTTTTCTTTCTCTTTTTTTAGATATTTCTTTTTCTTTCCTGGACACTTGTCCATTTTTCTTAAACTTTCATTTTTCTTTTGCATAGCTCACTCCTTTGGCACAAAACAATTTGGAGAGATGACAAGAAACTCTGGAGCATGTCTTTTTGGTGGATGGAAATTTTTGGTGTCTACCCCCAGTGTAGGAGTAGAACATTTTTGGATGGATGGAAATGGCATGTTTTTGCGCCTACTCCAGGATAGAGTAGTGCATATGAGGTGGAGTGTGTGGATCTTGATTTTTAAAAGTATGACAGGTTCCTCACAAGGGTCACCGAGGTTGACAACACTCAATGCAATGACAAGCAGCAATTATGTGGAAGCTTCCTAATCTAGATATGCAATATGGCTCTGGTGGGAATTAAGCTTGTCATATAAGAAACTCATCATGTGTTCTTTTTAAGTTTTCAAATTAAATCTCCAGAATTTCAGCATCACATTGGAACAAGATAAATAGCAGCTCTAACCATCTTAAATCATGTCCGTCAACTACCTAGACTTAAGATCAGGAATATGCTACCCACAGGTCTCAGATTCAGAGTAAGTATTCAAGTCAAATCAGTTGTGTCCAAAACCTTAGGAGAACTCTTGGCTATAAGCTAGGTACTCAAAAGAATTTTAATAGAGCAACTATTCGTTATGTCCATGTTAACAAATTTTTCCTCCAAATTCTTTTTATTCGCAACAAAATTTAAGCAAGCCTATAAACACACTCTTTTTATTTTGTTTTTATGGTTTTTTATTAAAGCAAACTAACAAGCAAACTAGAATCAAACAGATCAAACGAAAAAACAAAGGCAAAGATAACTTACCTCGGGATACCGGGGGTGCTCTCCCCAAAATTTGGATGTTGCAGTGTCGCGGCGGCGGCCTTGCGCCCATGTGCTGGAAGAGGTAGTCCTAGTTTTGCATCTGCTGCTGGTGGTACTGGTCGTGTAGGTGTAGCTGTCCAAGGATGGAGGTGTTTTACGTGACGAGGGTGGCAGTCTGCTCCTCAATGTTGTGGAGCCTCTGGTTGTTCCTTTGATGTATCATTTGTTGCTCGTGGTAGCCCATCCCTACGTTCGATGCACGGCCACACTAGTACCCTCCAGAGGATACTTCCTGCGAATCAACAGACATTCTTCCTTGATAGTCATTAAAATCACATGATGGCCATTCCGCCGTCTCTCCCCAGAGGACTTCAGCCTGTGGCGATGGTTGGGTATACTGGCCCCAACTGTCTTGTGAAGGTTGTCCTCTGTGGGAAGACTCTGCTTCTCCAAAGTTCATGTAGCTGGTGTAAGCTGGTTCTTGTGGCGTTGGGTCGGCATCATAATAGTGAGTGGGCTCCACGTTGGTGAACCGTGCCAACGCGCTTCGTATGGGTGTCGCTGCTGTTACCTGCACATTGACAAGAAGAGAACTGGTGGTGTACAAGTTGAGCTCCGGGTTAGGTAACTGGATCTGCCTGTTATTGATTTTCATTATCACAATGTCTCCTCTCTTCACCAAGGTCTGACCCTAGCGAAAGTAGTCGTATGATATACGACCTCGTCCCCCTCCAATGTACGGAACAAGCGAATTTTGCCACAACTCAAGATAGCTAGCAATTCGAGTGACAAAAGATGTGCACTCGATATCATAGCCAAATCGAAAAACCTCTAACTACTGTCTTATCATCATCATAATGGGGGCAACTTTCCTACTCTTCACTATGGCGTAAAGCAACTTGAGCTCATCTATCCTCACTGTGCTAGTGTCATTTCATGGGAAAAGAGTAAATGCCAACCACCTATGCATGAACCTTAATGTGGGTAATTGAATGCTACTAGTCTTGGCATGCGTGGGTGAGTTTTTGCCGGTTATGTTTCTCCAGAACTGCTCTCTCACGAAATCAGAAATGACAGCATCAACATCTACAGAGCACTCAGCATGGAAACCTAGAGCTAGGCTTAGCTCTTTCCAAGTTAATGTTTTCTCTATCCCAAAGAGTCAGAATTTACCCCATTTTCAACAAAGTTTAAAATGCATAGAAATTCAGCAGTAAGCAATTTGCAGCCTGGCTCAGAAATATCCACAAATCCCGTCCAACCCATAGCTGAAAAGATGGTTTGGAATTCAGTGTCCATACCTGTGTCTCGGAGAAGCTCAGGATTGTACACTGTGGTCAGGACGAACTTGCGGTTCTTGATGAGCTTGTACATCTCTTTCTCTTCATCGTTCTTCCATTTAAGGTCATGTTCCTCCATCAGATGGTGTATAACCATCGAGGAAGAAGATGGCCTATTGCTAGCGGGTGGCGTCTCGTCAACCTGCATGTCAGAGTTCTCTCGGGAAGAGGAGCTTCGAGTTGATCGTGTGGACTAGGACCTAAGTCCACTCTTGATCCCCCTCCACAAGCCACTCATCCTGCAAGCAAGTGAAGAACCAAGAGAACAACAAAGACTCTAGGAGCGGGGTTAGAGAATATAATAACAAAGATAACCGCTCCAAGAGTGCTCTTGTGGGGGTGAACTCCTCCACAAGAGAGTTAGTACACAATAAATACAGAAAACAATGTAGGATATTGCTACCTCCACATAACAAGAAAAACATAGGGAAGTAAATACAGAAAAATAAATACACGCGGAAAATAAATAGATCAAGTTAGTAACAAGAGAGTTAGAGGGAGTTAGCAGTCCTTGCGGGGAAGGTTTCCACCACAAAAATTAGAGGGTCAGTCGTCCAGGGCCAGTGGTCCTTGTGGGGTGATTACCTCCACAACCAAATTTTAGCAGAGTTTTCCCTAGACAATTGATTATCTCCTCTAAGTTTGGGCAGCACCTCCTCTACTTTTGCTTATTCTTCCTCTAAACTCTAGCAACACTTCCCTCCACTAGCCACTAAGCAACCTCCTAGCATGTCTACTCTCTCTCTCTTTTTCCTTCTCCCTCTAAGAATTGGCTTTAGCAAGAACAAGGAAGAGAACTTCAGAATCCAGAGTTGAAAGGAGTGAAAATGAGTTCTGAGGTGCGAGTAGAGCAGCAGGAGAGCTTGCTTTTTTATAGGAGAGGGGGGGAGACCGGCCGGTCTGGTGTGGGACCGGCCGGTCCCACACTGGGCCCACTTGGCCACTCCTTCCTCCTGGTGCTCCATCATGTCTTTAACTGTTCATGTTTGCAACTTTCGGTGAAAAAAGAGAGTGGAGGGCGTAGATGAGTGGAGATGAGAATCCTATGTAACATGATGTGAAGTGATATGACAAGTGGGTCCTAGTGTTTGTGGGTCCTGCTGGTTAATTATTTTTGTATTTTCAAATTTATAGAAACACCAAATGATAAAGAAAAATATTTTTGGATTTTTAGAATATAAGAAGTCAATGGGTAAATACCGATTACCTTTCGGCGAGGGTCCGATATTTATAGTCCTCTAGACTGGACTTCTCCTGATGATTATATCTTGATAGCGTCTGTCGGTCCCGGAGTTGGAGACCTTAAATCTTCTTGCTCCTCACACCTCTCTGATTGAGAGTATTGTTCTGGTCGTGGCTTGAATGCAAACCTCTCTTCCTTACCATTGATATGGAATCGGATTTCTCCAACCCCAACATCAATGTGAGCATTTGCAGTGCTCAAGAAGGGTCTTCCCAAAATAAGGGGTGTATTTGTTGCTTCCTGCATGTCAAGCACAACAAAATCGACTGGAATAAAGAACTCTCTTATTTTTACCGGAATATTTTTGGTGATTCCTTTAGGACGGCGAAGTGATTGGTCCGCGAGTTGAAGGCACATCGTCGCGGGTGTGAGCTTGGAGTAGTTGAGTTTGTCGAAGACCGCCTTGGGCATAACACTCACGCTGGCGCCAAAATCGCATAGTGCATGTTCAAACACTTGATCTCCAATTGAGCACTCAATAGTGGGGCGTCCTGGATCTTGTTTCTTGATTGGTGATGTGTTCAGGATAGCCGCACTACACTCCTCTGTGAGCTTGATGACTTCGATGGTGGGCAGTGGCCTTTTATTGTTTAGAATGTCTCTGAGGTATCTTGCATATGTAGGCACTTGTAGGGCATCTAGCAGAGGCACATTGATATATAAGTGACGTATAACCTCCACAAATTTCCCAAACTGCTCATCCATCCTTTCCTTTCTTTGTCGATGAAATGGTAAGAAGTTGGTGTCATTATAATTGCGCTGAGGCTCTTGTTCTATCGGTGGTATAACTTCTTCTACTTCATCGTTGTTCTTCTCCGCAGGTGCTGCTGGCAATGTCTGTACTCTTACTGCCCTTCTAGGATGTGTACCTTCAGGATATGGGGGATCTTGAGTACTCTTGCCTCCTCTTGTAGTGACTGCATTAATTTGCTCTGAGCTAGTGGCAAGGGGCAAAGCAGTAGCCAACTTTGCTACTTGTGATTCAATCTTTCGGTTATAGCTCAGTTGATCCTTTATGGCAGAAGAAAACTCTCCATCTTACGATTCATACTTTCTATGATCTTTTTATTAGAAGCTAGCCTTTGTGACAGCTCTTCATTGATCTTTGGCTGCTGGCTGATCACATTCCACAAGGATGGTTGTTTGACTTGATTCATTCCTTGGGTGTTGCCAACAATGCTCAGATCTTCTGGCAGATCAGGGGAGTATGTGATTCCTAAATATCTCTTAGTTCTTGCTTGAGAATCCATAGCATCCTAAATAGCCTGACGATCCTTCTTGTAGTTGTCTCGCTGTTCGAGCCAATCTAATAACATATTCATCTTGACTGAAACTGCACTCAACTCTTCAATGTCAGCTTCTTCACTCATCTTGCAATACGGAGTATCATCCAACGACCAACCTTGATTAGAGGCTATCGTCTCCATGAGTGACTTGGCCTTCTTGATAGTGAGTGACAAGAACGTTCCTCCAGCAGTAGCATCTAGTTGCCTTTGTGCTCCTTTAGATAATCCATGATAAAAGCCTTGCATGAGCAACCAATCCTCTATTCCACAGTGGGGACAATCTGATATATAGTCTTGGAAGCGTTCCTATGCCTCTAGAATTGGTTCATCTTTCTGCTGTTGGAAACCTGTAATCTTCTCTCTTAAGGCACTGGTCTTGCCTGAAGGGAAGAATCTCTCTAGAAAGACCTTCGAACAATCTGCCCATGTCTTGATGTTTTCTTGATTTGCATAGAACCACTACTTCGCTTTCCCAGTTAACGAGAATGGGAACAAATGAAGAAGTATGATGTCTTGAGCGACGTTCTTGATGATGAGTGTGCTACCAATCTCTAGAAAATTCTAAAGATGAGCACTAGCATCTTCACTGATCTTTCCACTGAATGGAGTTGCCTGCACCATGTTAATGAGACTTGGCTTGAGCTCAAACTCAAGGTTGTTGATTGGAAGCGTTGGTCCAGTGCGAATGTCCTTCGTGCATGGAGCAGAGAACTCTCGCAGAGTCTTGTCAGCCATGGCTCAGAAACTTGTGTGAAACAAACTCTTGATTAGTTTGATTGAAATTTATGGAAGATGATGATGAATCAAGACTAATCCTGCAATACCCTGTATATGATGTAGACAAAAACAAACAAGGGTAAGCCTGCTTAAGCAGAGGTACCTAGTCATGGTTCCATCTATAAGTATGCATTCGATCAATATCTCTTTATAGCTTAGCCTTTCCCCGGCAACGGCGCCAAAAATGCTTATTGACACCTCTTACGTCACCATGCATTACACCGGGTTGTCATCTCCAACTGTGACATAAGAGGTGTGGTATTAAATCATGCAACTATCTCAATATAAATAAGTATCCGCAAGCGCACAGATAAAATACCATTGTAGCATTTTATTGGGAGTGAACCCAATTGTCGAATTTATTTTATCCCATAGGAAAGGACAGCTAGAGAATATTGATGTGTATACATACTTAGATAGAATCCACATAACAAGGACATGCTTATACAGGGGTAAGCCACATAGATATATATATGATAAGTGTAGGGCAATGATAAATCACTCAGAGATAGAAGTAGAAACTCTCTAATGTAGCAAGGCAGAAACAGGAGATTAGTTAAGAGATTGAATTCCTATGTAGTGTCAGAATTACTAAGTCTTTGCATCTACTCGAGCATGTTACTTTCATCTATAGTATTGATGACTCTAAAGTACTCACAAGGAACATTACTAGGGAGGTTTATGGATATAACACTCTCCTCCTTCGCAATAGCGTTCTGCTAGTTTTATAGATAGGGTATGGAATACAAAGGACTCAACAGGAATGTCACACCCGCGATCTACCACTGAACCCGGCCTACAAGATGCATTCGTAGGTAGAGCATATCTAAGCACCATGCTTACATAATTACTACCACTTAACCCACTCGAGTAATGAGCTAAGCGCTTTACGATCACATGAAATAGTTCATCATCAATCAATACTATATCAAGCAAAACACTAGAATAAACTAGGAGCTTAATAAAGCTGAAACATAATAATTAAGAACAAAGTCATAAATAAAGAGGGATACAAAGCTATACCAGCCTCCCGGATGACGACTCGAGAATCCTCGGCGTAGCTCAACTCTACCTTGAAACCTTGCTAGCTAATGCCTAACTAGAACTTGAAGTATTGGAGTTCTAATCGATTCTCCGAGGATGAAACCCTTCGCTCTCTCTTGAGAGAGGAAATAATGAATTAGGGTTTCTAGGCTCTCCTCCTAGGGGGGTGCCTCTCCTTTTATAGCCCCAGGCGATGATCGTGAGCCATCGAGATCAAACCGACATTGACGGGCGGCTGTGATTGATCTTCAACGGCGGTCGAGCGAACCGGGCGAACCCGGCCTCGAGAGGAGGCAGGCCCGGCACCCGCCGGTCGGGGGCCAGATCGGCCCGATCGGCTCGGTGTCCTCCGAGCCACCGGCTCGGCGTGGTGCCTTCTCGTTCCTTCTAGATCCTTCCTGCAGTGCCGTGGAGTCCGTTTTCCGTTTCCTTGCTCTGATAAGCTCTTATGTTGCGTCTTTTCCGGTTTACGCCTGCAGAAATAATGAAACACCAAAACTCGTGGAATTCAGTCAGTATAAACCTTATGTCTACTTTGGTGTTCGCAATTGTCTCCTTTTTAAGGCTAGTTGGTAGGAAATTTTATGCAATAATGGTCGCCAACACACTCTGTTTTGTGAAGCTACAACAACCACTCTCTTGAAGAGTGAGAGGTATCATGAAACACGAGTGGGCCGTCCTCCCGCCTGGCATTGTGGACGCTGTGACTCCAGATGTAGCTATAGCCATGGCAATCTTGTCCGAGCTATGTAGTTTTGCAAGAAGTGTCCGTTGACGATCATTAAGTGCAAATTCTATACCGTCAACTATTACTTCAAAAGAATCAACAATAGAAACATAGGGGTTATTACTGACAAATTCCACGAGTTTTGGTGAATTGTCTGATTTTCAGAGAATTATTCAAAAAAGCCGAAAAGAGGGATTATAATGCATATTTGCCACAAAACTTATCTGCGACGGAAAATATCGCCAACAGGACATGAGAAGGTTCCAGAACATAGCCGAAGCAACAGGGGGCCAGTAATTTGGCAGGTGGGGCTGGCCGGCTCCACCCCTGTGCTAGCCGGCCCCTAGCTAGGGTTTCGCGCCGCCACCTTCTAGAAGCTTCCTCCATCGCCTCCCACGATGCATCTTGGCCCTTGGTTAAGTCGGTTTGATCCTGCGACGCGCGTTCATCCCATTGGGCTATAAATAAAGAGGCAGGCCCCCCTTCAGAAGAGAACCAATTCATTCCTCCTGCTTCATTTGTCAAGAGTAGATAGAAGTTAGGGTTTCTAGAGATTAGAAGTAGAGCTCTAGTTCTTTAAGTTCTTAGTATAGGCGTCTAGCAATGTTCAAGTAGAGTTGAGCACTTCGCTCGGGATTCTAGATGTTCGATGCGGAGATCGGTAATATTATCTTGTATCTCATTATGACTTTGCACTACTTTATTATATTGCTACTTATTCAGTTCTTAGTTTATTCTAGTTGCATATTCGATATAGTTGTGATTGATGATGATTATTGTCGTATGATCGTAAAGCGCCTGATTCAGTACTCGAGTGAGTTAGGTGGTACGCATTATGTAGATGTGGTGTCTAGGTATATTGTGTACCTATGGAGGCACCCTGATGTGCCGAGTCGTGTGGTAGTCCGCATAGGTGACAGCTGCGTTGGTTCCTCTGTAGTCCATCCCCCATACGTAGGACTAGCCGAGCACGATCGCAAAGGAGGTGACCCTTGTGTCTTAAAATCCTCATTAGTTGATGCTCCTTATGATGTTTTTTGAGTTGGTTCTATTATAGATGAAAATATGCAATATGGCGTAGGTTGTAGACTTTATATTTAGTAATTATATAGGTTTCCTTTACTCTAGCTGAATCTTGAGATTATCTTATTACATTAGTGAGTCTCTATATTCTATCTCTGGAATACCATTTACCTCATTTACTCAGTTATCACTTATCATATCTTTAACTATTTATTGCTAAAGCATTAGTGTAGTTGGCTATGATAGGTTTACACATTTATATTCCTCTTAATCCTTATAAGTTAGTTACTCCTAATGAATAGAGTGCTCCTTTATCCTTTTGGCATAAAATAAATCAACGATACTCAAAATACTTCCTGGGTGAAATGCTACAATGGGAGAATTATATGTGCGCTTGCGGATATATTCTATAAGAGACATCACGTGTAGATTATTTTTATCCTTGGTTTTTGGCAACATGTTAGGTATGACAACTTAATGTGAAGTGATGTTAAAAATACCAACAGTGTCCTATATAAAAGGTCTTTTCCATCCCGCTAGGTCCATCCACAAAGAACAACCCGCCTTGTTTGTTGTAGATAGCGGCCATGATCTCATCACAGGCAGACCTTTGCTCAGCATTGAGTGAATCACATAATAGCACATCTTTAGGATTCTGTTCAATACTAGCTTCCTCAAATATCTCATGAGGAATATGGCAGCTACTGTCATATGTGTCATCGATATCTAGAAGAGAAAATGACCTTATGTCCTTCCCCATAGACTGCATCGTGTTTTGAATATCTATCAAAACCATTTGTTGCACCAGATCCGAGGATGGACTATTGTGGCTGTAGTCCTCTAACATTGCATCGTAGTGTTTTTCCATAGGCCCACCACATCATGTGGCTCGTAGGATACCAATATTGTTGCAAATAGTCAGCGTAGAGAAGAAGGCATCTAAAAAAGTAGCTTCAGTCAGACATTTATCTAGTGTATTGTCTTCTTCAATTAGACCCTTGCTTTCTGTAGCTTCATAGAATGAAGGTAGAAGCACGCCATCAATAGTTCTAAGTTCCTCATATGAGGTAGCACCAGCAACATTATTTAAGAGAACACGAAGAAAGTAGCGTTCTCCCTCAGCAGGATGAGCCAAGATGTACTTTGCCAACTTGAAAAATAGAGTTTTTTCTTTTCTGCCAAAATTTACCATTAGACTGCCAGGTAAAACGCTCCGGGAAGTCCCGATACAAGATTCCACGAGCTTCTGGATACACCCTGTTTGCATCGAAGTAGGCTGTCAGTATTGACTCTTCTACGTCTGGCTTATTAACGATCTATTCAACCTTGTCTCATTTATGAAATGACACCATATATATGTTGGGTAGATGAAGTTGTAGCTGTTGTACTGGTAAATGGTTCTTACTCAAGTCAAAGCCATAAATCCTCCACAACACTTCTAGAGGCATCACCCACTGAGCATCTCTATACTACTTGATCTCATCAATATTTCCTTCCTTATCTACTTTATCAGACTCCCTTATCACCACGGAGGCCCTGTCATGCCCCTTGTATATGTACTTGAATAGATACTTTACTAATTTAATACTACCACAGGCCTCAATATTTATTTATATGGTAATTGAAGGTCCGTAGCAGGTAAGGGTTGTAAGGCATGACCTATTGATTGCCAAGGTAAAGGCCTCAAATTTTTTTCCATGTGTCCATCATTGTGTCGCTAGTACATGGGGTACAAATCCTTTCCCTGTGATGTTAAATCACAGAAAGAGTGTGGGTAACGGTTCTTGCAAGAACCACGGCCAGCCGTGCATGGACAAGATCGATTAAGATTCTGTTGGTATTTCTAACATCACCACTAAAAGATAGAGCTAAGCCCTAGTCCTAGTGACGGGCGCCAGAAATACCGTGGGTATTATAATTACTTGTCATTAGCAACTAGCCACTTTTGAATTACTAATATTCCGAACATGAAATAGGTTGTCATCCCCGATTATATTGCTAGGAAATTATTACTGATTTATATTATACTATTGTGACTAGGCAGATAAATGTATGAATAAGATATAAATGTAAACTAATGGGTTTGCAAGCGGACAGATAATTATACCGTTGTAGCATTTCACCTAGGGAAGTATCCGGGTTGTCGATTTATAATTATACCTCTAGGAAGGCTATGTGTCAAACTATTATTGTCATATTGATGAAGTACATGGATAGTTGATATTAATTAACACTCTAATCTAATCAGGCAGAGGTCACAAGATAAATAAAGATAAATATGGGTGATAGCATAATCATCAAGTATCATAATTAAGGATAATCATCGAGCATCTTACTAGTCATAATCATAGCTAACCATTAAATAAACTAAGGAAATAAGTCTATAAACTGCGTCAATTGAATAACTCTAACTAGTGCACTACATCTAATCATCATTGCTAAATTAACCCTATATCATTATTACATGTAAAGAGGCATCAACTAATGAGGATATTACGACAATGAAGTCACCTCCTTCGCGACCGCGCCCATGCTAGTCCTACATACGGGGGTGGACTACGAGAGGAACTAACGTAGGCTGTCACCCCACGCAGACTACCACACATCCCGGCATGTCGGGGTGCACTCATGCAGATAAACAAGACATCTAGACACCACGTCTACATATCGCCTATCATCTACCCATTGTACATATGGATAAACGCTATACGAGCAATTACATGAATTCAATAAGATCAAAGTAACTAAACTAGACATATAATTAAAGTAGACAATGACTAATGCAATTAAGAACATATGAATATATTTAGAGTAAAGTCTCCCTAATCTGAATGTTGAATACAATAAAGTAACTAAGAACTAGATCTATTACCGAACTCTTGCGCTCGGCCGGGCCGGGGCTCAGTGATCCGATGAAGAACTAGATCTCCTCTACTTCTAATCTAGCTAGCTAATCCTATGAACTAGAAGGCTCTTGATGAACTTGAAGGCTCTTGATGCTTGACGGCTTGAGGCCTTGATGAATAATGAATTGTTGGCTCCTTCGAGGGGGTCTACCCATGTATTTATAGTCCGGTGGGATGCGCGTGCACCGCAGGATCAAACCGACTTAACCGGGGTGAGATGAAAACCCTAGGCGCCGGGAGGAAGGTTAGGAAGGGAGGGGGAGGCGGGGGGGCGCCGCCCGGAGGTGGTGGGGCCGGCCGGCCCCCCCTGGCGGGGTCTCGCCCTCTCGCTCCTCCCGGTGTCTTGGAGTCTTCCTGAATCTTCCCGTGGTATCCTTCGTGGCGGATAAGTTTTCGTGGGTTTTATTTGCACTTGAATCCCTCTTTTCAAACTTTTCTCGAAATCTCCCTAGAAATTACAGAATTTGCAAAAACTCGTGGAAATTGTCGATAAATCCCTAAACTAGTGTGTTTTCTCGTTTCCTTTTGGATGAAAAGCTCTAGTAAAAGTTGACGCTAACAGATGTCAACAATACCCCCAAGCTTTACCTTTTGCCGGTCCCTTGGCAAACACACCGAAAGCCTAAATGTTTATCATATTTGGATCAGGAGTTGCTACAATGTCATTATACTTTCCAGTACATATACTTTCAAATAAAATTCCCTTCGAATCGAGACAATGTATACTTTAACCTTAAAACTTACTCATTTTTTACCTGTAATATGGGGTTTCACGACTTTTGCATAAGTCTTGAGCAGGTGAAAGATAGATCAATCAAGCTAAACACTATGTCTCAAGTTCTTTGCAATACTATCATTCCGGAGTTTTTAATAGGTTTTAGAATAAAACTTCGAGCTTTGTTGTATGACACCCTCAGATCTCTCGGTGTATGTGGTATTTGTGGTTCTCTCTTGAGGCATTAATGTTGTTATGCCTCCTATAGCTAAAGGTATATATAAAGTAGAGCTTATAGGAGTGGCAAAAACAAGGATAGGCTTACTTGCAAAACATGTATTGTAGAGTCAACTAATGGATCCACAGAGAATCGAGGCATACAATCAAACCAAGATGTGTATGTGTATGGAATATGATGGATGGGTGTATATGTATTATTTATAGCTAACTCCTATTTCTATTTTTGCTCTTTCGGGAATGACTCTCTTTTAAAATTTATCTCGGGAAAGACATGGGCTATCTTTATTATCTCTTTTTAGGGAGGCGGGTATCTAGTACCCATTGTTTTAATTGCTTTGGGACATTTGTCCATCTTTTACTCCCCTTTTCTTTCTTTCTTTCTCTTTTTTTCTTTCTTTTCCTTTATTTTGCATAGCCACATGCATCCTTTGAATACAACAAATGAATCGAGAGGTATGATCCGGACTTCGAGCATTAAAAGACAAAGGTTATCCTATAGGTTGTGGGAATATTTTTTTTTTTGTGTTCTCTCCCAGTGTAGGAGGTGAACATTTTATGATGAACATGTATGGAAATATGGTGGATGATTACGATTACTCCTTAGAGTAGGAATAATACATATGTAGTCCAGGTGTGCAAATAATTCTTGGTTTTAAAAGCATGACAAGACTCTCATAAGGTATACAACACAGGTTGATCTGAACTCAATGTAAAGCAAGTAGCTTAAATGTGAAATAGTTTTCCTATCTCTAAGATATTAAATTTTGGCTTTGGTAGGAATTCACATTCATCATACAAGAGCTCATCATGTAAAGTTTAGATTTTCAAAATAAATTCTCAGAACATAGCAATGCTAGGAACAAGGTAAATAGCAGCTCAACTTTCATGAATCATATCAATTAACTACCTAGACTCAGCGCAAGCTTATACCTCCACAATTAAGGTTCGAGAATAAATTCTCCAATTAAAATAACAGTGCTTAGAACCTAGGAGATTTTAAGTTTGGCACGTAGGTACTTAGTAAGCATTATAACAGAGCAACTATTCATCATCTCCGGGACAATTTTAATGTTCATCAAATTTAATAGCTCTAGCCTGGACTAAGTTTAAACTCTAATAAATATGAAACTAAATATTTATCATTTTTATAATACCTAGTATCTAATATCAAACATAAGACTCTATGATTTTGTGGACCTTCATGTGCCCACATATTTTTGGTATTTTTATATTTTTTATGATGCTATTGTGAACCTTCATGTGCTCACATATTTTTGGTATTTTATGACTATTTATAGCAGACTCTCAAAAATCGCTTAGGTGTAGTCACCGATAACTAGGGGATGCTCCTCCCTCAAGCTTGATGGTTGCACTATCTGGTGTAGATGTTCTTTTTAGAGCGATCTAGCTAGCAGCGGACCTAGTGGTTGCCACCGATAGTCTCTCTCTTAATGTCGTTCCTGCATAAATACTCCACAAGAAACCAAAACTCGAGGCTCGAATATAATTATGGGTTAGCGGTCACCAAAGAGTAATTGATTATCTTTATGAGTTATCTTAGGTGTTGTCCAATTTAATCGAGGATTTAATTTTTCTCTCTTCTTTTTTTTTTATGCAAACAATTTAAACATGAATGCAATATTTTTGGTGTTTTATTTTTATGCCACCACGGTGGATATTTTTAGGAAAAAAAATACCATAGGGTATCAACATGGGGCTTTAATGATGCGGTGAATAACGCAATTAAATATTTTAAATTTAATATGGTTTAATATGTTAATGCTATAAATTGAATTTAAACTACTAATGCACTTAATGAGATAACTACCATTCTAACCTTATGGCTAGGGTGCGGAATTTTAAAGTCTACCGAGGACTTAGGCAGTAAACACTTACTTGAGTGGGTTCATCGCCCGAGGTGACCTCGATCAACTCTGTCTTCCTTCCATTTTGCTTTGGTCGCTTTTTTTGCTTCTTTCTCTTCTTCTTTGTTCGCCTTCTCCCATGCTTCTAATCGTGCTCGAATCTCCTCCTTTTCTTCCTTGGCGAGCTGGTCCATCCTTTCTACTTCTTACGCCCGGCAACTCCGGTGGGTGCGTGCGTGTTCTCTTCTTGCTCGGGAAACGATCTTCATATTTCACGACCTTGCCGGGGAAAGTCTTCCCGGCCACAAGTGAAATTTGAGCGCCTGACGGTGTGCTTGGCGTCTTCTCTGTTGCGTTGCTTTTCGGCCATTTCATGGTTATTTAATGTTCTGAATTGACGGCGTACCTTTCCGGTAGGTAGGTTGAAGTGGATGTGTCCGGACCCAATGTAGATGTTGGCGTTGGCGGTGTAGAGGAACGGTCTTCCCAAGAGAATCGGGGGAATCATCGTCTTCTGCATGTCAAGGACTAGAAAATCTGCAGGTATATATTGTCCTTGAATCCTTACCATGACATCTTTAACTATTCCTTGGGAAATCTCGGTGATTGGTCCGCCATCCGCAATTGAATACATGTTGGGTATAAAGGCAAATCAAATAATTCATCGTATACTGTTTTGACATTACGTTGCGGCCGATCCAAAGATCGCAGATGGTATAAGGAAAGGTGGTGTCTTTGATTGTGCATTCAATGATTGGGACACTGGATCACCTCTCTTGATTGGAAATGGCTCGGGTAGTCGGTGATCATTTTTACGTGTTGATGGGCTGTAATTAGTTGAGTTGTCTCCTTAGGTGCATGTTTGGTCCTCCTCCATCTTCATTGTTTCTATTGTTCTTCTTCTTCGGCATTGGGTTTGATTCTTGCTCTTCTTGTTGTTGAAATTGCTTCGGGGCTCTTTGGAGATTTTCAGGACGCGGTTCTTGAATGTGAATCTTTCCTTCTTGTCTTTGATGGACAAGACAATCTTGGCAAACTCTGCATAGATGATGGCTTTTGTTGTGCAATGGGAATAGTGCCTGCAGGAATGATGGGTGCCTTCTCATCTACTCCCTGTCTCCATGACCACGAAGTCAAGCTGGGACATATGATTGCCCCACTCGAATGACAACTTCTTCTAGTACTCCCTCGGGGTAGCAAATGGATCGATCGCAAGCCGCAAGCGCATGTTCGTGTACAACAGGGGGATCATTCAATATTTTCTCATAAATTACCTTGGGCATGATGTTAACGCTTGTGCCGAAATCGAATAGCCTCGGAAAGCTGTGGCATCCTATGGCGATAGGAATGACAGGTCTTCGGGTCTCCATCTTCTCTACGGTAGAGAGTGGTCAATCCCTTTGTACATCCGAGGCTCAATATGATATTGGGTTGCATTGTGTATATCAACAAGGTTAGCAGTTTCTAGATCTTACGGTTGGCTGGAATCTTACCTTTCTCTAGTGGAGGTACAGCAGAGCCTAATTGAGCTAATTGTGATTCTAACATTTTATTGAAGCTATCTTTGATTCTTTATGGGTGAAGCAAAAGTATCCATTCTAGTATGTATATTTTCTAAAGTTTTATCATTTGATGTTAGCTTCCTAGTCATTTGATCTAGCAGTTTAGATTGACTAGTAACTAATTCTCTCAAAGGTGGAAGGTTGTAACTATTGAAGTTATTACCTTGATTGTTACCTTGGTAATTACCTTGTCGAGGTTCTTTGGTTCCACCCTTGATTTTGCCGAGGGGCGATAGTAGGTGTTGTTGTTGATGAAGTTCACATCCTCTTGCGGTGTAGGGCGGTGATAGCTGAATGCCCATAGTCTCCACATTCTTCACATGTCATATGGGAATCATTGGCGTGCATGACTTCTTTCTTCTCTATATCGAGCTTCTTCATAATGAGGTCTAGTTTGGCGGTGACCATGTCGACTTCCTTGAGATGATGGATTCCTCCTCCCTTCTTGCGAGGCCGAGCACGTTCTTCATTGCATATTGAGTTGGAGGCCATCTTCTCGAGAAATGCTTTAGCATCGGTGAGCTTTAGTGACAAGAAAGCTCCTCCATTTGCAAAGCATCAATGGACTCACGGGTGCTAGAGATTAGCCCATGATAGAAAGTCGCATTAAGAGCCACTCCTCTATCCCATGATGAGGGCCGGTCTTCAATGTAGTTCTGAAATCTTTCCCATGCTTCAGTGAATGATTCATCATGTTGTTGATGGAAACTTGAAATCTTCCCACCTTGAGCATTAGTCTTGGGCGTAGGAAAGAACTTTGCTAGGAAAGCAGTTGAGCATAGGTCCCATGTAGTGTGTTTATCTTTGTTGATGTAGAACCTTTGCTTAGCTTTCCCCAATAATGAGAACGGGAAAAGTCGGAGTAAGATAGCATCTTTTGATACTCCTCTAATAGTGAAGGTCTTTGCAGATCTCTAGAAAGTGTTGTAAGTGTGCACTTGCATCTTCATGTCCTTTTCCACAGAATTGGCTGGCTTGAACCATGGTGATGAGAGCAGGCTTGAGCTCGAATCCATTCTCCCCGGTGTTATTGCTTTGGTCGGTCCGGATGTTTCTTTGTTGTTGGGGGAGAGAACTCTCGCAGTGACTTCTCGGCCATGTCTTCAAACTTCGGGGAGCTAGGTCTTCACCTAAGCGATCTTACGCTTGTTCTTCTACTTCTTCTTCAAATTCCTCTTCCGGTGTTGGGCTGGCTCCCTTAAAGAGTTGACTTGAGCAGGTGTTCTTGATGGTGACTCGAATTTCTCCCTTATTTACGCAAGTCTTCTCTTTCTAAAGAGTTTCTCGGGATCGTTAGTAAAGTTCTTTGGAAGAGAAAAACCATTCATTCATCACCCCGCATAAGATAAGAAAATGATAACGACGAAGGGGTGTACCCGATGAATTAGAGATCGATTGATAATAAAAGTTTATCCATGTATACAAATGATCAATATGTTCTAAGTTTATTGTGCCTTCCCCGACAACGGCACCGAGAAATGCTTGTTGGTATTTCTAACGTCACCACTAAAAGATAGAGCTAAGCCCTAGTCCTAGTGACGGCGCCGAGAAATACCGTGGGTATTATAATTACTTGTCATTAGCAACTAGCCACTTTTGAATTACTAATATTCTTGAACATGAAATAGGTTGTCATCCCCGATTATATTGCTAGGAAATTATTACAGATTTATATTATACTATTGTGACTAGGCAGATAAATGTATGAATAAGATATAAATGTAAACTAATGGGTTTTGCAAGCGGACGAGATAATTATACCGTTGTAGCATTTCACCTAGGGAAGTATCCGGGTTATCGATTTATAATTATACCTCTAGGAAGGCTATGTGTCAAACTATTATTGTCATATTGATGAAGTACATGGATAGTTGATATTAATTAACACTCTAATCTAATCAAAGAGAGGTCACAAGATAAATAAAGATAAATATGGGTGATACCATAATCATCAAGTATCATAATTAAGGATAATCATCAGAGCATCTTACTAGTCATAATCATAGCTAACCATTAAATAAACTAAGGAAATAAGTCTATAAGCTGCGTCAATTGAATAACTCTAACTAGTGCACTACATCTAATCATCATTGCTAAATTAACCCTATATCATTATTACATGTAAAGAGGCATCAACTAATGAGGATATTACGACAATGAAGTCACCTCCTTCGCGACCGCGCCCATGCTAGTCCTACATACGGGGGTGGACTACGGAGGAACTAACGTAGCTGTCACCTACGCTTGAGACTACCACACGCCCCGGCATGTCGGGGTGCACTCGCGAGATAAACAAGACATCTAGACACCACGTCTACATATCGCCTATCATCTACCCATTGTACATATGGATAAACGCTATACGAGCAATTACATGAATTCAATAAGATCAAAGTAACTAAACTAGACATATAATTAAAGTAGACAATGACTAATGCAATTAAGAACATATGAATATATTTAGAGTAAAGTCTCCCTAATCTGAATGTTGAATACAATAAAGTAACTAAGAACTAGATCTATTACCGAACTCTTGCGCTCGGCCGGGGGCACGGGGCTCCAGATCCGATGAAGAACTAGATCTCCTCTACTTCTAATCTAGCTAGCTAATCCTATGAACTAGAAGGCTCTTGATGAACTTGAAGGCTCTTGATGCTTGACGGCTTGAGGCCTTGATGAATAATGAATTGTTGGCTCCTTCCAGGGGGGGTCTACCCATGTATTTATAGTCCGGTGGGATGCGCGTGCGCCGCAGGATCAAACCGACTTAACCGACGGCTGAGATGAAAACCCTAGGCGCCAGGAGGAAGGTTTCGGAAGGGAGGAGGCGGGGGGCGCCGCCCGGCCGTGGTGGGGTGGGGCCGGCCCCCCCACCGGCGGGGTCTCGCCCTCTCGCTCCTCCCGGTGTCTTACGGAGTCTTCCTGAATCTTCCCGTGGTATCCTTCGTGGTGGATAAGTTTCGTGGTTTTATTTGCACTTGAATCTCTCTTTTCAGCTTTTCTGGAAATCTCCCTAGAAATTACAGAATTTGCAAAACTCGTGGAAATTGTCAGATAAATCCCTAGACTAGTGTGTTTTCTCGTTTCCTTTTGGATGAAAAGCTCTAGTAAAAGTTGACGCTAACAGATGTCAACAGATTCACATAGGGACCATGCATCATATGCTTCATGACCATCTTTTAGAGCTCAGGGTACTTCTTGTTTGGTAGCTTTGCACTGATAATCCTATCATACTACTCTAGAAATGTGAGCTTGTACTTTTGTTCCATTATTAGCAAGAAGTTTGCATATGGCAAGCCCCTCTTCTAGAACTCCACTACATATATGTAGGCCTTCACCTTCCCAAGTATGTCTTGTCCACCAACATTGTCCTCATCACCTCTAATTTTGCTCTAAAGACTCATGTGACAAGATCTGGACGGTCCTGTGGCCTGGCCTAGGTAAAGTTCATTCTTGATCTCCTCCCAATTAGGGTTGCATTGTGAGGAAGATATCAGGTTTACCATACCTTCGCACGAGTAGCATCCATGGATCAGAGCCTCATATCATGGGGCCCTTCAATGAATGATGAAGACAACACAGTATGCCTTCCAATATTCTTAGCAGATCCTTCACCATAATGTAAACTATCCATTAGGCCTTGGTATAGATTAGGCCTCAACGTATCATGATTGTTCCTAATGCAATCTAAACGTGACCTCTCAATCTTGATGTAGGTGTCCATGGCAAAATGTTGGAAAAGATGCTTGCCAAAGAGAATTGGGTTAAATATGCATGGCCGCATCTAGAACTTATAGCAGTAGTAGCCACGCATGGAGACACACATATTCCCAAGGGATTCTGCATGGTGACATAGTTGAATTAGTATCATGAGTACAGACAGGAAAGAGTTTATATTGTATTATTATTAAAAATAGATCAAGTTACCTCTATCATCATTGCCACCATTCTCAGCATGCTTTTTGCGAATTTCTCGAGCTCGATCAACTTGAGCCTTAGTCACACCCACTTTTAAGAAATGTGTTCATCAATGACGATTCTCTCATGACGCTTACTATTTTCATCACAGAACTAGCTCTTTCTATGACAAAAATGGTAGCTTCATCATAAGTGACAAGTGATGGAGCTTTGGCATGAAGAATAATGACGAAAACGAAAGGAGCGTCATAAAACAACAAAACTAAATCGTCATAGATCGTTTGGCCCGTGTACCACCTCGAGGACATGGCACTGTGGTCCCACCAGCGGGTCTGACCTCGATGATGTGGCGATGCGGTCCCACCAGAGGGTCCCAACATCGATGACGTGGACATGAGGGTCCCACCAGCGGGTCCTAGCCTCGATGACGTGGCACCATGGTCCCACCAGTAGGTCCCACATCGATGACGTGGCCAGCGGGGTCCACCAGCAGGTCCCATCCTCAATGACGTGGCGCCATAGTCCCACCTGCGGGTCCGACCTCAATGACGTGGCAATTTGGTCCCACATCGATGACGTGGCCATGCGGGTCCCAAGTGGTCACAGCAGACTTCCCCTCTCCCTTCTTTTTATTTGGGCAAAAAAATTGCTCCAAGGGAGCTTTGAGCCCGTGACCTGTTGCTAGGCAGACAAGTGAGTTACCACTAGACCACTCAACGTTTCTTGGCAAAGACATGCATGTTTATTTATTTGTTCACTTAAAATATGATAATTGAATCTGAATCGATCAGACTTAATGGGCCCTATACCCATGATCGCGTGGACGTGGCACTGCGTCGTAACCCTCACGCGAACAACCCGGCATCGAGGCATCCTCGGTGGCTGATCGCCCCAGTATTTGCAGTTCGGCCGAGGCATTGTGCCATCGCCGTCGCCACGTGCTCATGTCCGGCCGCCAATCGCGAGCACAGAGCAGCCCGAGCCCAAAGCGGCGATTCAAGAAGATTGAATCCCTACGACTCAAGCAACCAAGTCTGCAAGAGTCATGTGCAAGTATCCGTAAAGTAAGATATGATTTCTAATTTTCTTTTATTGCTATTTTGCAATGATCATCCGTCAATCCATCATGGTGTCATTCGAGCAATTTTTTATTCATTCGGTTTGTAACATTAGATGTCAATTCTTGTACAACATTATGAGCTTCTTTGCATGCCAATTACAGCGAGTATATTCTGCAATGAAGCTTTTTAAGACGACTTCAAAATAAAATAGAAGGTGTATTTTTGATAGATTTCTCATTTTCTTTGGTTCCGCCACTACTAGGGGCGTGCAAGCGGCAAAGAATTTGGGCAGCCGCGGTGCGCGTGGGGGGGGCGGCGAGCAAAGGCGCCGACGAGCGTGGGGGCGGCGAAGTACAAGGTTTGATCTGTTTTTTTATTTTTATACATATATGCATGTGTTTGATGTGTTTTTGAATTTTGTTGAATTTACTATAATTTATTTCTAATTTTTTTACATATTGTATTGTCAAAATAGATGGATAGTGTTAACACTGGATTTTGGTAAGGGCCGGCAAGATGACAGGTGGGCCCGTTCGACAAAGCTCGCGGAAAGGCAGGAGATCAGCGCATTCGGCAAATGCTTGTGCGGTCGGTTAACCTTGAACTATTCGGCAAGTGTTCGTGACGGCTAACTCTAGACGGTTCGGCAAGCATTCGTGCGGTCGGCTATCTTTAAAGGCGGTGGCTCCATTCGAGAAGCAAAAGGTGGCAAGCAGGAAGCCGAATAGAAGGAGAAGAGCGTGATGATCAAGGACTCCGGGGAAGGCTATAGCGAGAGAATCACCATGCTTTTGAGTTACCTTTAATGAATTGTGAAATCGTAATCTCTTAGGACTCATGTTATGTCCAGGGTATAAATATAAACCCTCGACCATTGTAAAGGATATTCACAATCAAATCAACACAACCGGCCCCGTGCCAAGTTTCAAGTCCTTTTTTGTCGTGTCGTCGAAGTTCTTCGAGAGGAGCCATCGATCCGCCGACCTCCGTAAGTTCCGGCAACCTTGCTATCATGTCTAGTATCATGCGGTGGATTTAGATATTGATGCAAGTAGTCTTGTTTGTCTCATTTGGATGGCCGTGCGGCAAAAAGCGTGCGCTTGACGATCAAGAAGTCTTTGCTTATGCTTTGTTTATCTCGACTAGATGGCCGTGCGGCAAAGGCCCGCTTGATAGCTTAGCGAAGCAAGATAGTTATCGGCTCTATTAGATTTTGGCAAAATCTAGTAGATTCATTAAGTTATCACGTGTTGCATGTGTTTAATGCTTTTATTTATTTGTAACACTCTTTTGCCTAATCTAGATTGGTTGTTTTCGGCTCTTTATTTTCATAAATCTATTTGCTCTTTGACGTACATATCATGTCACCATGAAAGATAGATCATATGCCCATATAGCCGAATAAGATCAATCTAGATTGTTACATGTTGCGGGTTCTTGCACGTTAGAAGCGTTTGAATCTTGATAGGACCGGGTGTCGTCGGCGGATGCAAGTTCTTGATAGGTTTATTCGTGATAGCTTGTTTGTTCCTTCTTCATGGACCCCGAATCAATTTGGACTGCCGAGCTTGGTTATGCTTTCAATTCATGATCAATTTTTACTTGTTCAAACATGTCTTCTCATACATGCGCGTTCGGCAATCAAATGTTCCACGTGTTTTGTCTTCATATTAGCCGAATGAATCATATGCATGATTGGCAGACAGCTTTTATAGCTGTATGTCGCCGTAAGTGGCTTCGAGGGGCCGTATATACGGAACTGTATGCGGTCTCATCCGGCATGTTCGATTTTGTATTTAACAATCTTTTTGTCCCTTGTCGACTTTCGAGGTCAAACCGACCGGCACGCTTCGGATTTCCAAACCGTGCGGCTGTTCGATTGAAGCCACGCTTTTTCGACTTCTTGTGTGTGAGGCACGGGCGTCGCATTTTGTGTCAACACACTTTTTGGCACGCTTGGGTGGGACACCGTTGTTCAAGATGTCTGAAATCAACAACAATCACGCTCGGATGTGACTTTGGATGAATTGCGGGGAGAATTCAAGGGAGTTGGTGCAACAAGCATGTGATCAATTTCAGCAAAAGTGTTTGATGTCCTTCACCAAGAACAAGAGCAATAAGGTCTTCCAAAAGCGGTCATTGCCACGGGTTCTTCTTCCACATCAATCTGATTACATCGAAGAAGAAGAGGCTCAAAAGGTGTCGAATTGGTTCACAAAGCTCTAGGAGAAACTATTACAAATCATAACACAGCTTTCTTGAACACCTTTCGTGCAATCGTGGTTAGTACTTTCGGCCCATCGGCTGATAAGTATTTTGAAGAGAATGCAGGACCAATTCGTGGACCAACACTTTTCAACCCGCCAAAATACCAAGAAAAGCCTACTAGAGATGAAGGAGCGTGCCGGTTCAAACAAAGACGGACCGGTCCCTAACGAGAAACAGCAGCTTCCTACCTATGGTCAAGTGACATTTGGCACAACAGAAGATGTGCCGCAGTCTGCTTTCAAAGTGTCCCCGGCATCAAACAGGTTGCAAAGAAACATGTATGGAGATGGATGTCAGGAATTTACTGATTATACTACTCTGGATGCTTTGCCGAATCCAGGGTATAGGAGTGCATCAGGAATACCTTCTGGAAGGCAAACACATGGGGCTCCAAAGTCAGATATTGATGTCATCGTACATAGGATGGCTGACATGATGCAGAATCAGTTCGGCCTAAAGCCAAAGAATCAATCCTATTCATACAAATCTCCTTATCCAGAATGGTACAATAGAGTGGCACTTCCTCCAAGAGTGAAGCCTTCGACAGATTTGACCAAGTTTTCTGGCCAAGATGATACTAGCACCATAGAGCACATCAGTCGGTACTTGATGCAGCTTGGGGAAGCTTCAACAGATGAGGCTTGGAGAATTCGGTATTTTCCTTTGTCTCTCACAGGGCCAGCCCTTACATGGTTTACCTCCCTGCCGGTCCATTCCATTGGTACGTGGGCAGAACTGGAACAAAAGTTTCATGCATATTTCTTCACGGGTACTAATGAAAAGAAGCTAGTCGACCTCATGAGTCTGAGACAGAGAGCTAATGAAACACCGTAGGAGTATCTTCGCAGATTTAGAGAGACCAAAGAACCTTTGTTATTCATTGAACTTACCAGATGATCAGTTGCCTGGGATGGCGATAGCAGGCATGCAGCCGAATGTCAGAGAGAAGCTGTTCGGCATGGAATTTGATGACCTTGGTCAACTTTCACAGCGACTAGCTACTATGAGTAATCAAGCTCAGGGGTTCAAAAGAGATAACCGCTTCCAAAAGGGAAATGTTGCCAGTGAAATGTATCAAAGTTTTCTAGAAGAAGCGGCTGAGTATGATGATGATGATGAGGTAGCCGCAGCTGAATTGACTTGGGCAAAGGAGCCTACTCAAGTTAGCCAGCGTTGGTTGAGGCAACAAAAAGGAACGTATGACTTTGATGTCTCCAAATCCGATAAGCTCTTTGATCTGTTAGTAAGGGAAGGACGCATTAAACTGCCAGATGGGCATCCTATCTTTGCGTCCTGAAGGAGTGAAAGACAAGAAGTATTGTGGTTATCACAACACTAATTCTCATTCCATTAATGATTGCCGAGTGTTGTTGAGTGCGGATTCAAAAGGCTATTCAGGAGGGACATCTGAAGTTTGATGGCAAGATGAAGATTGATGGTCAACCTTTTCCTCAAAATATGATTTCATTCTCTGTGAATATGGTTTCTGTAGATGATTCTAAAGGTAAAGGCAAGATGAAGGTGTTAACCTCTGACAGAGCGAAGAAGAATGGCACTGTCGACCCTGATCAGCAAATCACAAGTGGAGAATTGAAACAAAAAGTTCGGTTCAAGAATAGCCGAACCGAAAGAGGAGAAAGTTCCAAGCCTAGGGTAACATCACGTATTTTGCTGAACAAATGGCAAAGATAGCAAGAATAGGAATATTATGAAGAACAAAGGTTTATAGAGGAACGCCGGAGATACGAAGAAGAGGTATACCGTAAAGAGCAAGAAGAGCATGTGAGAGAGATGGAGCAGTCTCATTGGGGTTGTTCATTCTTTAAACATTGTTGGAACGAAGGCTTGAAGTTGCCTGCTAGAAACAATTACCCCGAATGCAGTGATCAATATTTCGGTGCACGCATAGTCTCGAGTCAACCGCCGACCGGTCCTTGAAAGACTTGGAATACAATTTCTTGAGGACGATCGGCGCGTAAAAATAGATGGTTTTGAAAATCAGCAAAGAAAGAGGTTTGCAGATCAGCGATGGACTCATCACAAGAGATACAATGAAGAAGGAAATCCTCATGAATACGTTTGGCAGAAAGGACAATGGTGGCCTCCAGGACCGAGAAAAAGCCAAAAGAGAAGGGTTCAAAGCATTTGAGGAACAAGGAGTTGAAACAAGTAGATCTTTGAAGAGAAGCCGGTATGGCGCCCTAAGAAGAAACCCGATGAACATGGACCTTCAGGTGAGGCATGTATGGCTTTCTTTTCTCCCATCGAGTTCATAGCTCCCGAAAATCAAGATGTCCAAGAAGAAGTATACTCCGATTTTGATGAGAGTGAGTTTCAAGATTTGATGGCTCAGCTGGTATTGACACAACAGGCAACTTTCGATAAACCGACCAAATATCGTCACTTGAAGCCACTTTATCTAAAAAGGATACGTCAATGGCAAGCCTCTGACTAAAATGTTTGTTGATGGAGGTGCTGCTATCAATATTATGCCATATACAACTTTCAGGAAGCTTGGAATGACGAGTGAAGACTTGTTAAAAACCGACATGGTTCTTAGATTTTTATTTGGCAATCCTTCCGATACTCGAGGAGCTGTACATGTCGAGTTGATGATTGGATCAAAGACTTTGATTACTACTTTCTTTGTCATTGATGGCAAGGGGGCATACAGTTTGCTTTTGGGAAGAGACTGGATCCATGCCAATTGTTGCATCCCTTCAACCATGCACCAAATTCTTATTCAATGGGTTGGAGACGACATTGAGGTTGTCCACGCTGATGATTCTATAAGTGTTGCTGCTGCAGAACCCGCTTATTGGGAATATGATGGTATTGATTGTTTTTCCGGCAAAGTATGGGGAGAAGGTCCTGTGAATGTCTTCAACAGGGATCAACAGCCGATCCAAGCAGTCGGCTCTCACAGTAATTTTTAATGGGTAACCCAATCGATGGCAACAAAGGAAAGTTAGGGCATGGTTTTATGTCGACCGACAAGCTAAAAGAAATAGATGTTGGTGATGGTACTAAGCCAAGGCCGATGTACATTAGTGCAAATTTGAATCCGGAGTACAAATCACAGTTAATAGCCCTTTTAAAGGAATTTAAAGATTGTTTTGCCTGGGATTATACAGAGATGTCCGGATTGGATCGCTCTATTGTTGAACATCGATTACCTATTAAGTCCGGTTATCGTCCTTACAAACAACCTCCACGAAGGATCTATAAAGAGGAGGTATTGGCCGATGTGAAAAAAGAGATTGAAAGATTGTTGGAAGCAAATTTCATTCGGCCATGCAAGTATGCAGAATGGATTTCAAATATAGTTCCTGTATACAAGAAGAATGGAAAGATGAGAGTATGCATAGACTTTAGAAATCTTAATAAAAGCCACTCCGATGGATGGGTACCCGATGCCGATTGCCGATTTGCTAGTAGATGCAAGCGGCCGGGTATGAAGTCATTAGCTTTATGGATGGGAATGCTGGTTATAACCAGATCTTCATGGCAATAGAAGATATATCAAAGACAGCCTTCAGATGCCCTGGACATATTGGTTTGTTTGAATGGATTGTCATGACATTCGGGTTAAAGAATGCCGGCGCAACTTATCAAAGAGCTATGAATTATATTTTTCATGAGTTGATCGGCAAAGTCGTAGAAATTTATATTGATGACGTGGTGGTCAAGTCTAGAAACCATGAAGGGCATTTAGCCGATTTAAGGAAGACTCTGGAGTGCACTAGAAGACATGGTTTGAAAATGAATCCAAATAAGTGTGCTTTCGGAGTCTCGGCTGGTGAGTTTTTGGGATTTCTTGTTCATAAAGGAGGGATTGAAGTTGGAAAAAAGAGCATGGAAGCGATAGACAAGGTTGTCCCTCCAACCAATCTCACAGAGTTACAATCATTGCTTGGCAAGATTAATTTTGTGAGAAGATTTATATCCAATTTATCAGAAAGAGTCTTGCCTTTTTCTCCACTTTTAAAGCTCAAGAAGGGTCAAGAATTTGTATGGGGTGACGTACAACAGAAGGCTTTTGATGAAATCAAGGAATACATGAAGGTGCCACCAGTGCTGGTACCTCCACAGCTTGACAAGCCTTTCAGGTTGTACGTGGCGGCCGATAGTCTAACAATAGGATCGGCCCTCATGCAAAAGTTTGAAGGAAAGGAGAAAGTAATAGCGTATCTTAGCCGAAAGTTATTGGATCCAGAAACAAGATATTCGGCTACAGAGAAACTTTGCTTGTGTGTGTATTACTCATGTACCAAATTTCGGCACTACTTGTTAAATGCCGAATGCGTGGTAGTTTCTAGTTTTGATGTAATAAAGCATATGCTTTGTCGATGCCAATTTTGAATGGGAGGATTGACAAGTGGATTTTGGCTTTATCGAGTTTGATTTGAGATATGAATCAGCAAAAGCGGTAAGAGGTCAATTGTCGCCGATTTTATTACACAACATCGTGATCTTTCTGTTGAGGGGGTAAGCATTGTGCCTTGGGCTTTATTCTTCGATGGTTCATCCTGTTGCAAAGGTGGTGGTGCTGGTATTCTCTTAATTTCGCCACAGGGGGCAACTTTTGAGTATGCTATTCCCATTGAATTTTATGTTACTAACAATCAAGCGGAGTATAAAGCATTGCTTAGAGGGCTTCGACTTCTTATAGAAGTGAAAGCCGTTCTTTGTTGAGATCTTTGGGGATTCGAGCTGGTAATTAACCAATTAACCGGCCAATATGAATGCAAGAGTGATGTGTTGAGAGAATATTATGAAGAATGCCGGGAACTTTTGAAAAGCTTTCGGGTAGCAACCTTGTACCATATCCCTAGGGGGGCACAATGAAGAAGCAAATAGGTTAGCTCAAGCTCGCTTCCGGATATCGTGAAAATCAAGAAGTCCTCACTATAGATGAAGATGTTTTGAGTAATGAGCGAGTGGTTGATGATTGAAAATGCGAAATCATCGAATATCTAAGAAATCCATCACGAGAGAGTTTCCGAAAGCTCGGGTATAAAGCCCTCAAGTTCGTGCTTCTTGATGATCAATTATATTACAAATCTATAGATGGAGTATTGCTTAAATGCTTGAGTCAAAAAGAAGCCGAGAAAAAGTGATGTATGAAGTGCATGAAGGACTGTGTGGTGCACATCGGTCGCCTTACCGAATGAAGTGGATAATTCGGAGAACTGGTTATTTTTGGCCAACCACCATTTGGAAGATTGCTTTGAATATTATAAGGGATGTCATGATTGTCAAAAAATTCGGCAATATTCGAAGGCTCCGGCATACGCTATGAACCCAATAATCAAACCTTGGCCATTTAGAGGATGGGGCATAGATTTAATTGGTCAAATTCATCCTCCTTCGAGCAAAGGACATAAGTTTGTGCTCTTGGCCACGGATTATTTTACCAAGTGGGTTGAAGCTATTCCATTGAAGAGAGTCACGTCGAGAAGACATGATCAGTTTCGTTAAAGAGCATATAATTTATAGGTTTGGAATCCCTCAAACTATAACGACCGATCAAGGAACTCAATTTACTTCTTCGGAGTTTTGTGATTTTGCCGAAGACATGGGAATCAAGTTGTATAATTCTTCTCCTTATTATGCACAAGCCAATGGCCAGCGAGAAGCATCAAATAAGATTATGATCAAGATCATTCAAAAGAAGATTGATGAGAAGCCAAGAAGATGGCATTTGGTTCTTAATGAAGCATTGTGGGCTTACCGAATGGCTTGTCACGGGTCGACTCAAACATCTCCCTATGAGTTGGTTTATGGGCATCATCTTTGTGTTACCTTGGGAGTTGCAATCGGGTTCGAGGCGAGTTATGTTACAAAAGGATTTGAAAAAAGGAGATTATACAAATCTGATGATAGACGAACTGGAGGATTTGCATCTGATTCGTCTCAAGGCACTGGAAAACGTTGAGAAAAACAAAGTACGTGTTGCCAAATACTACAATAAGAAAGTCAAGATAAAGCAATTCACGAGAAGGTGATCCGGTTTGGAAGACTATCTTGCCGATTGGATCAAAAGACAGAGCGTTCGGCAAATGGTCTCGAATTGGGAACGACCCTTTCGGGTAGAAAGATGTGTGCCCGGCAATGCATATATTTTGAAGACTTTGTTTGGAGAAGAATTTTGCGAGCCATCAATGGACGATATCTTAAAAAATATTACCCCAGTGTTGTTGAGGTTGGTTCATAAAAGGAATTTGAAGTTGAACAGCCGATAAAACAACATCGCTTTTTAGCCAAAAAAATTGTGAAATCGGCAAATAGCCGATATGGTTTGTATCGCCTTTAGTACAAAAATATAGCCGAATGGTTTGGAATTGACTTGAGCATTTCGATTTGGTTGGTTTATCGGAAGAAGAGAAAGTGAAGCGTTGAATGACAAAACTCAATGACACGTCAAATCAATTGCAACGCAAGACTAAGATCTACTCGGCTAAAATGACATCATTACATTCGGAAACATCATTTGAGTTATTTTTATTCAGAAAAATGCTAAGGACAACTATTCGGCATCCAACACAAAAATCGCGAACAAACGCATCTTGAGAAAGTAATTTGATTATTTACATTCAATCCCTAATTACAAACTACTCACGGAATAACTTATTCAAGGCAGATTGAGGATTGGTGGACTCGGCGAGGGCGGCAAACATGATCTTCATCTTTGCTCAGGCGTTCGTTAACATCCTTAATCTCATGAGGAGGGCCGCCAAGATAAAGCCCACGGCTTGGAAGGAAGTAGTCTTCGCCGGTCCGGGAAGACATCGCCGCCAAAGCCGAGAGATGCGCCAAGGTGCACACCTTGGATGACGGCGATCAACGCGGCCGTCCCAAAGCATCCGGCGTGCCTCGATAGTCTCCCCCCAGGCGTTCACCTTGTCGGCCACGTTCGCCGCTGCCTTGAGGCGCTCATTCTCTGCAGGCAGTCTTTGAACAAGAAAAGCAAGTCAAGACACGAAGAGGATTGAGAGAAAAGAAATCTATGTGAGGATGCCGAACCGGTGATGGCGTCGCAGAAGCCGCTGTTGATCCTCCCATTCGGCTTGCGCAATGCCGAACTGCTTGGACGCGTCGCCCGGCTCGTTCGGGCCTCATCCCTTTCCTTGCGGAACCGAGCGCCTCCTCGTGAATGTACAGAGGGTCCTCACCCCCCGATTCCCCCGGACCCCAAGGGTTGGCGTTGTATGAGTTGTCGGACTCGGAAGAGCTCGGCGAACTCGAGGAGCCGGAGAGCAGGGACCGGCTGGTCCAAGGTGCCGGTTGGGCCCACCACCATCGGAGGGAGGAGGTGGTCTTTGGCCGGTGATGACCCTCGCCCTAAGCGGATAAAGAAAACCAAGGTTAGGGAAGATGAACATGAAGCATGAACCGCAAAGAAGCCAGCGATTGATTCTCACCCGTGGCGGACGGGCGCGGTGCTCGACTTCCTTACGCCTCTCCCTCGGCGGGGCGCTTGCCGCGATCATCGCCGCCGCTCGACATTGGCGCTCGAAGGATTGATCCTTTTCTTAGGGTTGGATGAGGCGAGAGATGAAGAGACGGCGATGAGTATGCTAGTCGGAGGTAACAAGTGAAGGCCGAGGAAGGGCTTTATTTATAATCCAAAGTAGAGATCATGGCGTATACTTGGGGGTATCCCAAGCGGAAGTAGGGTTTACTCCTTTTGGGCCGTTACGGACTGGGCCGGGCTCGGCTAAATCAAAAAACGACGGATCAAAGGGATCGGCTATTCTCCTAATCGGGAAGCCCGAGGCGGTATGCTATCCTCCTAATCGGGAAGCTCGAGGTATTCGGCTATGTCATCAATCGAGGCGAGAGATTAAAAAGGGCAAAACATAACAAGGAATGCAATTGCTCGGGGAATATAGTATGATACACATGAGTACATTACAAAGCCGGTGCTTCACTCGCCTAGGAACAATTTGATTGCATCTATAGCATCATTCCTAATTCGGCTAACTTCCTCCAAAGACCTTCTTGTCGTCATCCTCGGAGCTTTGGATTTTGGTAAGCTTTGGTTTTGATTTCTTTGATTCTCCTTGATGACAGATGCTATCTTTGTTTTGGTTGCATCTATGGAGCTCGGCGGTTTGGCAATTCTGTCTTTGTGGGATTTGGATGTTGGCATTTAAGCGAACCAATTGAGCTTCCGGCTGGCCTTTTCTTCCTCCATAGCTTTTCGATTCGGGCTCCAAAGTTGACAAAGATTGTTTAGCGGCTGAATCTCGAGAATGCGACTCTCGGCTTGTTGCTTCTTCATCGATTGTCACTCTGCAGAAAGCGACTCTAGAGGCCACGTTTTTTGTTTGCCCTCCCCGACCTTACCAAGATGGTCATCAAGATGAGTTCTGATTCTAAGGAAACCCTGAGAGTTGGAGGGATTTCTTGGTTAATGAGTTCAACCAGGTCCCTTATCTGATCTGCATCTTGGACCAGAATGTTGATGTCCTTGGTTAACAAAAGAGCTATTTCCTTAAGCCGAGACTGGTTCTCTGGCGATAACCTCTATTTGAGATATAGCTTCTTCGCCTTCCTCGTTGATGTACTCTTCAACCGTGAAAGAGTAGCTAATAAATCGGCTTGGCCTCATCCTTAAAGGAAGGAAAACCATTAGCCGATTGGTCAAAATTATTAAAGAAACCAATGAAGTGAAGTATTACCTTTTGAATAGAGTCTTCTTCAGGTTGAATCCTACTCCGGCTTGGTTGGGGACTTGATTGGATGCCCAGGGATGATGAGCTAGAAGCCTTTGGTGAGAAGAGGATTCTTCTCGGCTGTCCTGTCCAAGAATTGATTTGTATCTAAAATGTAGAAGTAGCGAGAATGAGAAGACTATTCAAAGTGCATCTAGTACAAAGAAAGGGAACGATCAACTGGGATAATAATACCCAAGTATAGCAAGTGGTTTCTTGATTTTGCATCTCAGCCAGAGGCTTGAGGAGGGATCTCAATGGTTGTTGAAGCATTGGCCAATCTTGAAAGTTTAACACGTGGGTCGCAGTGCGAGAGGAAGTGAGTACAAAATTATTGCCTAAACAAAAACTAACAAGGGTGTACCTTGGGAGACAGTTTAGCTTTCTTGGATCTTGTTCTCCGGGCATAGTGACATCCTTGCTTGATTCAAGAAGTGGCTTTCCTCTTGCTCTCTCTTCTTGGAAGTCTTGAACCCAAAACCTTTGGGGTTTTCATAAAAAGCTGCCAAAGTAGGGGCATTATATCCCCCAAAGGTATCTTGAATCGCTCGAGAAGGAGGAGTAGGCTCAATATCCTGTGAATGACAAAGTGTTAAAATCAGGAATGAATCCAATGGTGAGAAAAAATATAGGTACAAGAAAGTTACCTCACCGTCGGAAGCAAATTGAGAGCTGCAGATCTTGGCATAAAGGATGCACTGGTATATTAAAGATGTGGGCACGCCATTCTCGCCACCGGGGAAGCAAACAAGGGATGGGCAAGCATGTATCAATCCGAGTGGGGAAGGTGCATATGTTGGCAAGTCCCATCTAAGTTCAAAAACTTTTTGGCCTCCATATCATCTTTTATCTCCTCCCCTGGGCTTTATGATCCTAGAGAAGAAACGAGCCTTGGGGGCAACTGTCCACATCCTAGCCGTCTAGCCACCATGTTTGGGTTATAAAATTCATAAGTGGGGCGCAGAGAACCTTCCATGGTGGAACTCTCACGGGTAAAGTGCAAGGCTTGATAAAGGAGTTAAAAATCTCTATGGACACTTGGTGCGAGCACCCAAACTCATAACTAAACTTGTAGGGAAGAGTCAAATTCTCATTTTCCCTATAAGGGAGCCAGAGAACATTCTCAAAACCTTTGAAGAACAGCTTGAAGAGGTGACCAATGTTTATGTCAATGCTTGATAGAGGATCTTTGCTTCTCCATATGTTTGGCGAGGCCTTTTCTTTTCTTGTGTCATCTTGACATGATTAATCGAAGGGAAGCCCAAGTTATGGAGATCTGAGACACTATTTGATGCATGTACAACTGCAGCCACATCTGAACAAACCACCAAGGACCATTCACACAATGTATTTCCCCATGTTGACGCATTTGAACAACGGTCTTGTGCATCATGTGATAGACAGCCCCTAAGAAATACTTGCCCAAGGGAACCGGGGTGCCTACGACCAACTCTTGACCATTACCATGTAATTGAGTCGGCTCATTTGATTTTCCACGAGAAGATGAATCTGCATTGACCACATGTTCGGGAAAGCCTTGTATTCTTTGTCAAATACAGTACCGGATGATTTGTAAGTATTGATGTACTTCATCCATCCACCTCCGGACTTAAACGCCTTTTGGTCTTTGCTATCCTTGTACTTGGAAGGGTACACCGGTCTTTGTCACATTTAGGCCGGTCATCATGAAAATGTCGGCCAAAGTAAAAGACATTGGGCCATGACCAAAGATGAAGGCATTAGCGCGTCGGACCGGAAGTGGGTGGTCGCTATCGAGAAGGGAGTCGTTAGGGGTGTCTCTCGATAGGGATAACTCCAGGCAATGCTTTGAATGTCTTGGGACTCCCAAGTGGATCTTTGCTTTTCTCCAAAGCATCCTCCGGTACCAATTTCGCCATCCGGCAATTGGAGGAAACGCCAAGTCTTGAAAGTGTTCGGCCACCGATTCGGCGGGGGTGATTCAGATTTGAAAGGGATCCTCGAGTTTCCTTCTCAATAAATTCAATCGGGTTAGGATCTCCCATCGGCCCCAAGAAATATGAATCGGGGGCTTGGGCGTAGGGGATCAAAGTCTCATCCTTGTATTCCTTCAAGGAGTGACGCAACCGGAATAAGTGAATCGAGGAAAAAGCGAAGGATCAATGAAGAAATTGCCGAATACATAAAAGAAGCGAGAAGTTACCTCTGGAACTCCATCCTGGGTCGCCATTGAGTACTAAAAGTAGGTTTGAATCTAGAACGGAGAATTCGGATTTCGGGTGGCGGCTGCAGATTTGAATAGTGTTGACCTAGATGAGAAAAGAGTTTGTTGACACTGGATTTTGGTAAAGGCCGAGATGATGTTTGGTGGGCCGAATGTGGCGAGGCAAGTATTCGGGAGCATTCGGCAAGCATCCATTCGGCTAGCTCTGGGCAGTTCGGTAAGCATCCGTGCGGTCGGCTAACTCTAGGCAATTCGGCAAACATTCATGCAGTCGGCTATCTTTGAAGGCAGTGGCTCCGTTCGGGAAGTAAAAGGTGGCAAGTAAGAAGCCGAATTGAAGGCGAAGAACGTGATGATCAAGGACTCCGAGGAAGACCATAGCAAGAGAATCACCGTACTTTTGAGTTACCTTTAATATATTATGTAAATCGTAACCTCTTAGGATTCATGTTATGTCCAGGGTATAAATATAGACCCTCGACCATTGTAAAGGATATTCACAATCAAATCAACACAACCGGCCCCGTGCCAAGTTTCGAGTCCCTTTTGTCGTGTCGTCGAGTTCTTCGAGAGGAGTTATCGATCCGTCGACCTCCGTAAGTTCCGGCAACCTTGCTATCATGTCTAGTATCATGCGGTGGATTTAGATGTTGATGCAAGTAGTCTTGTTCGTCTCATTTGGATGGCCGCGGCGGCGGCGCCCGCTTGATGATCGTGAAGTCTTTGCTTATGCTTTGTTTATCTCGACTAGATGGCCGTGCGGCAAAAGCGCCCGCTTGATAGCTTAGCGAGGCAAGATAGTTATCGAGTCTTTGTTTATGCTTTGTTTATCTCGACTAGATGGCCGTGCGGCAAAGCGCCCGCTTGATAGCTTAGCGAAGCAAGGATTAGTTATCGGCTCTATTAGATTTGGCAAGATCTAGTAGATCCATTAAGTTACCACGTGTTGCATGTGTTTAATGCTTTTAATTATTTGCAACACTTTTTGCCCGATCTAGATTGATTAGTTTCGGCTCTACACTTTTATGGATCTATTCGCTCTTTAACGTTCTTATTCTTTTATTATCATGATAAATAGATCATATGCTCAAGTGGCGAATTGGATCAATCTAGATTGTTACATGTTATGGGTTCTTGCACGTTAGAAACGTTTAGATCTTGATAGGATTGAGTGTCGTGCGGCGGATGCAAGTTCTTGATGGATTTACTCGTGATAGTTTGTTAGCTCCTTCTTCATGGACCCGAAGTGGAATTTGAATTGCCGAGCTTGGTTATGCTTCAACTTGTAGTTAATTTTCACTTGTTCAAACATGTCTTCTCATGCATGCGTTTTCGGCAATCAAATGTTCCACGTGTTTTGTCTCTATATTAGCCGAATGAATCATATGCATGATTGGCGCATGACTTCTATAGCCGTATGTCGTCGTCGTAAAGTGGCTTCGGGGGGCCGTATATACGGAACTGTCTAGTCTCATCCAAGACGTTCGATTTTATATTTAACAATCTTTTTTTGTCCCTTGTCGGTTTCAAGGTCAAACCGACCGGCACGCTCCGGATCTCCAAACCGGCGGTTGTCCGATTGAAGCCACGCTTTTTGGCTTGCCGTGTGTGTGAGGTACGGAGAGTCACGTTTCGTGTCAACACACTTTTGGCACGCCGGTGGGACATCGTTGCTCAAGATGTCTGAAATCAGCAACAATCACGTTCGGATGTGACTTTGGATGAACTGCCCGAGGATGTAAGAGAGTTGGTGCAACAAGCATGTAATCAATTTCAGCGAAGTGTTTGATGTCCTTCTCAAAAACAAGAGCAATAAGATCATCCAAAAGCAATCGTTGCCAAGGGTTCTTCTTCCGCATCAGTCTGATTACACTGAAGAAGAGGAGGCTCAAAAGGTGTTAGAATTGGTTAACAAAGCTCTAGGAGAAACTATTACAAATCATAACACACTTTTTTTGAACACCTTTCGTGCAATCATGGTTAGTACTTTCGGCCCATCGGTGATAAGTATTTTGAAGAGAATGCAGGACCAATTCGTGGACCAACACTTTTCAATCCGCCAAAATATCAAGAAAAGCCTACTAGAGATGAAGGAGCGTCTGGTTCAAACAAAGACGGACCCGGTCCCTAACGAGAAACAAGCAACCTCCTACTCATGGTCGGGTAACATTTGGTACAACGGAAGATGTACCACGGTCGACTTTCAAGGTATCTCCAAAGATCGAACAAAGCCGCAGAGAAATATGTATGGAGATGGATACCAAGAATTTATCGATTACATCGCTCTAGATGCTTTGCCAAATCGGGGGATGTGAGCGCATCGGGAATACCTTCGAAAGACAGCACGTGGAACCCCGAAGTCGGATGTTGATATCATCATGCATAGGATGGCTGATATGATGCAACATCGTTCGCCTAAAACCAAAGAATCAATCCTATTCTTACAAGTCTCCTTATCCGAATGGTATAATAGAGTCGCACTTCCTCCGAGGGTGAAACCTCCGATGGACTTGACTAAGTTTTTCGGTCAAGATGATACTAGCACCGTGGAACATATCGGTCAAGTACTTGATGCAACTTGGGGAAGCATCCACGGATGAAGCTTGGAGGATTCAGTATTTTCCCTTGTCCCTCACAGGCCAGCTTTCTCATGGTTTACCTCATTGCCGCCCCCATTCCATTGGTACGTGGGGGCGGAATTTGGAGCAAAAGTTCCATGCATATTTCTTCACGGGTACTAATGAAAAGAAACTGGTTGATCTAATGAGTTTGAAAGAGAGCTAATGAGACACCGCAGGAGTATCTTCGTAGGTTTAGAGAGACCAAGAACCTTTGCTATTCATTGAACCTACCAGATGATCAGTTGCCTGGGATGGCGATAGCAGGCATGCAGCCGAATGTCAGAGAGAAGCTGTTCGGCATGGAATTTGATGATCTTGGTCAACTTTCACAACGACTGGCTGCTATGAGTAATCAAGCTCAGGGGTTTCAGGAGAGACAACCGTTTCCAAAAGGGGAACATTGCTAGTGAAATGTATCAAAGTTTCTTGGAAGAAGCAGATGAGTATGATGATGATGATGAGATAGCTGCAGCTGAATTGACTTGGGCGAAGGAACCTACTCAGGTTAGCCAGCGTTGGTTGAGGCAACAAAAGGGAACTTATGACTTTGACGTCTCCAAATCAGATAAGCTCTTTGATTTGTTAGTAAGGGAAGGACGCATCAAACTGCCAGATGGACATCCTATGCTGCGACCCGAGGGAGTGAAAGACAAGAAATATTGTGGTTATCATAACACTAATTCTCACTCCATCAATGATTAGGGGGTGTTCGGGGTTCGGATTCGTAAGGCTATTCAAGAGGGACATCTGAAGTTTGATGGCAAAATGAAGGTTGATGGCCAGCCTTTCCCTCGAGAACATGATCTCTTTCTCTGTTAGTATGGTTTTCGCAGATGATCCCAAAGGAAAAGGTAAGGTGAAGGTGTTAACCTCGACAGAAGCGAAGAAGAACGGTCTTTGTCGATCCTAATCGCCAGATTACAACCGAGGAGTCTGCAAAGAGAAACTTCGGTTCAAGAATAGCCGAACCGAAAAAGGTGAAACTTCTAAGCCTAGGGTTACATCACGATTCTGCTAAACAAGTGGCAAAGGCAACAAGAACGAGAGTACTATAAAGAGCAAAGATTTATAGAAGAACGCCGGAGATATGAAGAAGAAGTGTATTGCAGAGACCAAGAAGAGCACGTAAGGGAAATGGAGCAGTCTCATTGGGGGTGTTCATTCTTTAAACATTGTTGGAATGAAGGCTTGAAGTTGCCTACTAGAAATAATTGCCCCGAATGCGTGATGATCAGTATTTCGGTACAGCAATCTCGAGTCAACCGCCGTCCAGTCCATGAAAGACTTGGAATACAATTTCCCGAGGACGATCGGGCGCGAAAAAATAGATAGTTTTGAAAATCAGCAAAGAAAGAGGTTTGCAGATCAACGATGGACTCATTACAAGGGATACAATGGAGAAGGAAATCCTCATGAATACGCCCGCGAAAGGACAATGGTGTCCTCAGGACCGAGGAAGAGCCGAAAAAAAGAAGAGTTCAGCGTTTGAGAAAAAAAAAGAACCGGAGCAAGCCGATGCGGAGGAAAAACCGGCATGGCGCCCTAAAAAGAAACCTCGATGAGCATGGCCCGTCGATGATGCGTGCATGGCCTTCTTTCTCCCATCGGAATTCATAGCTCCCCGAGAGTCGGGATATCCAAGAAGAAGTATACTCCGATTTTGACGAAAGTGAGTTTCGGATTTGATGGCTCGCCTTGTATTGACACAACAGCAACTTTCGACAAACCCGCCCAAACATCGCCATTTGAAACCACTTTATTTGAAAGGATATGTCAACGGCAAACCTCGACCAAGATGTTTGTTGATGGAGGAGCTGCTATCAACATCATGCCATACACCACCTTCGTGAAGCTTGGGATGACAAGTGAAGATTTGTTGAAGACCGACATGATTCTCGGGGATTTTGCCGCAATCCTTCCGACACTCGAAAGCAAATTTGTACATGTTGAGTTGATGATTGGATCAAAGACTTTGATCACTACCTTCTTTGTCATTGACGGCAAGGGGCATGATCTACTTACGGGAAGGGACCGGATTCATGCCAATTATTGCATTCCTTCAACCATGCACCGCATTCTTATTCGATTGGGTTGGAGATGACATTGAAGTTGTGCACGCCGATGATTCCGTAAGTGTTGCCGCTTTCGAGCCTCGCTTAATGGGAATATGATGGCATTGATTGTTTTTCCCAAGCAAAGTATGGGGAGAAGGTCCCGTGAATGTCTTCAATAGAGATCAACAACCCGATCCAAGCAATCGGCTCTCATAGTAATTTTTAATGGGTAATCCAATCGATGGCAACAAAGGAAAGTGGGGCGAGGTTTTATGTCGGCCGACAAGTTAGAAGAGATAAATGTTGGTGATGAAGCTAAGCCAAGGCCAATGTATATTAGTGCAAGTTTGAATCCGTAATATAGAGCACGCTTGATAGAACTTTTTAAAGGAGTGTAAAGATTGCTTTGCTTGGGATTATACAGAAATGCCCGGATTGGATCGTTCTATTGTTGAACATCGATTACCTATTAAACCGGATATCGTCCTTACAAACAACCTCCACGGAAAATTTATAAAGAGGAGGTATTGGCCGATGTGAAGAAGGAGATTGAAAGATTGTTAGAAGCAAAATTCATTCGCCCATGCGGTATGCAGAGTGGATTTCAAATATAGTTCCCGTATACAAGAAGAATGGAAAGATGAGGGTATGCATAGATTTTTAAACCTTAATAAAGCTACTCCGATGGATGGATACCCAATGCCGATTGCCGACTTGCTAGTAGATGCGGCAAATTGGGTATGAAATTATTAGTTTTATGGACGGAATGCTGGTTATAACCAGATTTTCATGGCAATAGAAGATATTTCGAAGACACCTTCGATGCCCTGGTCATATTGGTTTGTTTGAATGGATCGTCATGACATTTGGGTTAAAGAATGCCGGTGCAACTTATCAAAGAGCTATGAATTATATCTTTCATGAGTTGATCGGCAAAGTTGTGGAGATTTATATTGATGACGTGGTGGTCAAGTCTAGAAACCATGAAGGGCATTTAGCCGATTTGAAGAAGACTCGAATGCACTAGAAAACATGGTTTGAAAATGAATCCAAATAAATGTGCTTTCAGAGTATCTACCGGGTGAGTTTAAGGGGATTTCTTGTCCATAAAGGAGGGATTGAAGTTGGAAAAAGAGCATGGAAGCAATAGACAAGGTTGTCCCTCCAACTAATCTCACTGAGTTCTGATCCAACGCTGGCAAAATTAATTTTGTAAGAAGGTTTATATCCAACCTATCGAAAGAGTCTTGCCTTTCTCTCCACTTCCGAAGCTCAAGAAAGATCAAAAGTTTGTATGGGGTGACGCACAACAAGAGGCTTTTGATGAAATCAAAGAATATATGAAGGCACCACCCGGGCCGGTACCTCCACAACTTGACAAGCCTTTCAAATTGTGCGTGGCGGCCGATAGTCTAACAATAGGGTCGGCCCTCATGCAAGAATTTGAAGGAAAGGAGAGAGTAATAGCTTACCTTAGCCGAAAACTATTGGATCCGTAAACAAGATATTCGCCACGGAGAAAACTGTGGCTTGTGTGTGTATTACTCATGTACCAAATTTTCGGCACTACACCGTTAAATGCCGAATGTGTGGTAGTTTCTAGTTTTGATGTAATAAAGCATATGCTATCAATGCCAATTTTAAATGGAAGGATTGGCAAGTGGATTTTTGCTTTATCGGAGTTTGATTTAAGATATGAATCGGCAAAAGCAAATTAAAGGGTCAAATTATTGCCGATTTTATTACACAACATCGTGATCTTTTCATTGAGATGATCAAAGATTGTGCCCCCGGGCTTTATTCTTCGATGGTTCATCCCTGTTGCAAAGGTGGTGGTGCTTTGGTATTCTCTTAATTTCTCCACAGGAGCAACTTTTGAATATGCTATTTCCATTGAATTTTATGTTACTAACAATCAAAAGCGGAGTATAAAGCATTGCTTAGAGGGCTTCGCTTCTTATAGAAGTGAAAGCCGTTCTTTGTTGAGATCTTTCGGGATTCTCGAGCTAGTAATTAACCAATTAACTGGCCAATATGAATGCAAGAGTGATGTGTTGAGAGAATATTATGAAGAATGCCGGGAACTTTTTGAAAAGCTTTCGGTAGTAACCTTGCATCATATCCCTAGGGGGGCACAATGAAGAAGCAAATAGGTTGGCTCAAGCCGCTCGATATCGTGCGCATCAAGAAGTCCTCACTATAGATGAAGATGTTTCGAATACCGAGCAAGTGGTTGACGATTGGAGATGCGAAATCATCGAGTATCTAAGAAATCCATCACGTAGCGTTTCCCGAAAGCTCAGGTATAAAGCCCTCAAATTGTACTTCTTGATGATCACTTATACTACAAGTCCATAGATGGAGTATTGCTTAAATGTGTGAGTCAAGAAGAGGCCGAAAAAAGGTGATGTATGAGGTGCATGAAGGATTATGCGGTGCACATCAATACCTACTTACCGAATGAAGTGGATAATTCGAAAACCGGTTATTTTTGGCCAACCATGCCGAGGATTGCTTTGAATATTATAAGGGATGTCACGATTGTCAAAAGTTCGACAATATTCAAAAGGCTCCAAACATCCGCTATGAACCTAATAATCAAACCTTGGCCATTTAGAGGATGGGGCATAGATTTAATTGGTCAAATTCATCCTCCTTCTAGCAAAGGACATAAGTTTGTGCTCTTGGCCATGGATTATTTTACCAAGTGGGTTGAAGCTATTCCGTTGAAGAAAGTCACGTCGTAAAAATATGATCGGGGTTCGTTAAAGAGCATATAATTTATAGGTTTGGAATTCCTCAAACTATAACGACCGATCAAGGGACTCGGTTTTACTTCTTCGGAGTTTTGTGACTTTGTCAAGACATGGGAATTAAGTTGTATAATTCTTCTCCTTATTATGCACAAGCCAATGGTCAAGGAAGCATCAAATAAGATTATGATTAAGATCATTCAAAAGAAGATTGATGAGAAGCCAAAAAAGATGGCATTTGGTTCTTAATGAAGCGCTGGGCTTACCGAATGGTTTGTCATGGGTCAACTCAAACATCTCCTTATGAGTTGGTTTATGGGCATTATGCTGTCTTACCATGGGAGTTGCAATCGGGTTCAAGACGAGTTATGTTGCAAAAGGACTTGGAAAAGAAAGATTATACAAATCTGATGATAGATGAATTAGAGGATTTACATTTGATTCGTCTCAAGGCATTGAAAATATTGAGAAGAATAAGATACGTGTTGCCGTGTATTATAATAAGAAAGTTAGAATGAAACAATTCACGTAAGGTGATCCGTTTGGAAAACTATATTGCCGATTGGATCAAAAGATAGAGCATTCGCAAGTGGTCTCCGAATTGGGAGGGACCTTTTCGGGTAGAAAGATGTGTGCCCGGCAATGCATATATTTTGAAGACTTTGTTTGGAGAAGAATTCGCCGAGCTATCAATGGAAGATATCTTAAAAAATACTACCCTAGTGTTGAGGTTGGTTCATAGAAAGAAACCAAACCAAACACCGATGGAGGAAACATCGCCTTTTAGCACAAAATTGTGAAACCAAAATAGCCGATATGGTTCATATCGCCTCTAGTACAAAAAAAATATCTATGTTTAGCCGAGTGGCTCGAAATTGACTTCAAAGCATTCGACCGGTTGGTTTATCGAAAAGAGAAAGGTGAAACGTTGAATGACAACACCGGTGACACGCCAAATCGTTTGCAACGCAAGACTAAGATCCGCTCGGCTAAGATGACGCCATTGCAATTGAGAGGACATCATTCGGGATGATTTTGATTCAGAAGAGATCTATTCGCATCCAACACAGGAATAAAATGCATTGTAGAAAAGAATTTATTCACAATCGGGTTCATCCTAATACAAACTACTCCCCGAAATAACTTGTTCAGATTGCATTGAGGATTGGTAGACTTAAAGCAAAGGGCAACAAAGATGATCTTCATAACTTTCTAGGCTCATTGATGTCCTCAATTTCATGAGGATGGCCACCGCAAAGCCGACAGCCTTGGAAGGAATAATCCTCGTTGGTCCGAGAGGACATTGCCGCCGGCCGAGGGATACACCAAGGTGCACACCTTGGATGACGGCCTCGATCAACACGGCCGCCCACAAAGATCCAAGCGTGCCTCGGCTTCTCCCACCGGACGTTCACCTTGTCGGCCACCCCCCGCCGCCGCCAGACGCCATTCTCTGCACAATGCTAAACGAAAGTAAGTCAGCACATGGAGAACATCGAGAAAGAAGAGACTTGTGCAGGGATGCCAAACCAAAGCGGGGATGCCACAAAGCCGCTGCGTTGATCCTCCCATTCGGCTTTGCGCAATGCCAAACCGCTTGGAGACGCCGCCCAGTTCGTTCCGGCCTCATCCCTTTCCTTATGAACAGAAACGCCTCCTCGTGAATGTACGAGGGTCTTCTCCTTCTCGATTCCGCCGGACCCCAAAGGTTGGCGTGGTAAGAGTTGTCGGATTCCGACAAACTCGACGAGCTGGAAGGAGCCGGAGACGGGGACCGGCTGGTCTCGAGGTTCCGGTTGAGTCACCACCATCGGGGGGAAGGAGGTGAGATCGGGTTAATGATGACCCTCGCCTAAAAAAAAAAAATGAAGAAAATTAGGGTCCATGAAAACGAAAGCGAGAAAGATCAAGAAATAAAGGAACAACCGATTGAATCCTACCCATGGCGCCGACGGGCGCGGTGCTCGACTTCCTCCGCCTCTCCCTCGGCAGACGCTTGCCACGATCATCGCCGCCGCCATTGACGCTTGATCTTCTTACAGTTGGATGAGGCGTAGAGATGAAGGGACGGCGATGAGAATGCTAGTTGGAGGTAAAATGGATGCCGATGAAGGGCTTTATTTATAAACCGGAGTGGAGATCGTGGCATATGCCTTGGAGTATCTCAAGCGACTCTAAATAGGGTTTACTCCTTTTTGGGCAAGTATCGGATGGGCCAAGATCGGCTAAATCAAAACAACGGTTCAAAGGAATCGGCTATCTTTCTAATCGGGAAGCATGAGGCGGTTGGTTATCATTCTAATCGGGAAGCTTGAAGCGGTCGGTTATTTCTCCAATCGGGAAGCTTAAAGCATTCGGCTATGTCACTAGTTAGACGTAAAATGAAAAGACCGAAACATAACAAGGAGTATAATTGTTCGAGAACCGAGTATATTACAAGTAGAATGTTTTACTCATTTAAGAACAGCTTTGATTGCGTCTATGGCATCATTCCTAATTTGGTTGACTTCTTCTAGCACCTTCTTGTCATCTTCCTCGAGCTTGGGATTCGTAAGCCTGGTTTTGATCTGGCCGATGCTCCTTGATAACAGATGCTATCTTAGTTTTGGCTGCATCTATGGAGTTCGGCAAGGTGGCAATTTTATCTTTGTGAGACTGGATTCTCACATTCAATTGAGCCAATTGAGCTTCCAGCCTGGCCTTTTCCTCCTTCATGGCTTCCGGCCCGGTTCAGTGGTCACCAAAGACGTTTAGCAGCTACGGATCCGGGAATGCGCCTCTTTGACTTGATGCTTTTTTCGTCGATTATCACTGCAGAGCTGCTCTAGAGGCTATGTTCTGTTGCTCTCCCGACCTTACCAAGATGATCATCAAGATGAGTTGCGATTCTAGAGAGACCTTGAGAGTTGGAGGGATATCTTGGTCGATGAGCTCAACAAGTTCTCTTATCGGGTCTACATCTTGAACGAGCATTTATATCTTTGGCCGCAAAAGGGATATTTCCTTTAACCGAGCCCGGTTCTCTGCGATAACCTGTTGAGATATAGCTTCTTCACCTCCCTCATTGATGTACTCTTCAACCGTGAAAGAGTAGCCGACAATCGGCTTGGCCTCATCCTTAAAGGAAGAAAAATCATTTGCCGATTGGTCAAAATTATTAAAAACCAATGAGATTAAGAATTACCTTCTCGAATGCAGTGTTTTCCTCAAAGTTGAATCCCATCCCGCTTGATCAAGATTTAGCCGGATGCCCGTGAAAGATGAACTTGAAGCCCGATGAGGGGAAGGTCCTTCTGCTATTTCATCCAAGATGTCATCTGAAAGTAAGTAATGGGGTGCAAAGTACAGTAGATGAATCTTGGCAGAAGGAAGGAAAGAAAATGTGTAGAGGACATTATTACCAACAGCCCCATGAATTTACGCACTTGTCGCCAGAAGCATGAAGGGAGGATTCTTTCGCTGTCATATCCAAGGATCGACCGCAAAGTAACAAAGTGTGAGAAATTTTTTAATGCATCTAGTACAAAGAAGAGAAAGAATCAATGGGGTAGTAATACCAAGATGGCCGGTGGTTTCTTGAATTTTGCATCTTCAAACAGAGAGGCCCGAGAGGGGATCTCAATAGTTGTTGAAGCATTGGCCGATCTTGAAGGTCCCATTTGTGGGCGCAAGCAGGAAGTGAGCACTAAGTTCTTTGCCTAAATGAGGTCGGCAAAGATATACCTTAGAGACAATTTGGCTTTCTTGGATCTTGTTCTCTGGGCACAAAGTGACATCCTTGCTTGATTCGGCGATGGCCTTCCTCTTGCTCTCTCCTCTTGGAGGAGCCGAACCCAAGGCTATTTGGGGTTTTCATGAAAACCGCCAAAGTGGGGGCACTAAAACCCAAAGCAGAATAGACCCGGCCTTGTATCAATCGAGCCATTTGAGAAGGAGGAGTAGGCTCGAGATCCTGTAAATGACAAAATGATAAAATCGGGAATAAGTCTAATGATGAGAAAATGAGTACAAGGAAATTACCTCACTATCGAGGCAAAATTGAGCTTGCGGATCCCGGCATAGAGGGTGCACTGTACGTTGAAGATATGGGCACGCCATTCTTGCCACCAAGAAGCAAACAAAGGATGGGCAACATCTATT